>CAEGAD010037489.1:0-78208 GCA_903067055.1 Poeciliopsis paucimaculata
TGCCCATCTGAAAATATGTTTGCTGACATCTTAACCAAACCTGCATCAAAAGCAAAATTCCTGAAATTTAAAGAATGTTTTTTTGGACATTAAATATTTGAAGGTAAAGAAGATGAGAACAAGGGAAGGTGTCAGAATATGCTCTCATCTTAACTTGTCTTTGAGTTATTTTGTGTTATGTGTTCTTGTGTACTAATTTACTTTGAAAGGTACAGTTTTAAGTTCTATATCCTGTCACTCTCTGTTTATGTGCATGTTGTACTNAATAAAAGAACACAGCTATCTACGAAAAGAAGTGTGGTTCATTGTGAAGATGAGTGCAGAACAAGAAAACCCAACAGTTTTATTTATTATTATTAGGGTTTTCTTTGTTTGTTTGTTTGTTTTTTTGGGGGGTGGGGTGGGGTGAATTTATATGTAGCATCCCGATCCACACTCCATTCCAGTAGATGGCGGTAATGCACATCAATAAGTTGCTTGCCCAACCGCAACACAAAAAAAAAAGGAAGAAGAAGCTCCACCAAACATTTGGCTGGTTTTGCAACAGAGTTGAGGAAGGCAAACAGTCTCCAAATGTAATTTGACTTTGGTTTTGCATTTGATTAAAATAAATATAGAAATTATTGAAGGAACAGTTTGCACTGCTAGTATTTAATGCCAAACTTATGTATTTCTAAAATGCTTGGATTTGTTTGATTCAACGTAACACAAAATTCCATGAGTTAGTACTTGAATTCATGGTTAAAATTGTGAAAGAAATGTATGTCTAAGGTTAAAAATGGAATTGGTCATTAAGATAAATTATTAACTTTAAACCGAGTGTTTAAAATGTATGTTTAAAAAATGTTGTAGGTGTTTCACATCTTCATTGAGTCACACTCACTGGTGAAAATAAAAAGATTGAGTGAAATCCTAAAGTCTCAAGTCCTCCTTTTCAAATGTGAGAAGCCATGAAATTATAGAAAACTTGACAGATCATGAAAGGTGTATGCAAAAACAAACACCTGGATACCAATTGAAACTGAAAAAAATAAGAAATAAACACTGTCCAATTGAGGCGATCACCCTGTGACACTGCTTAGATGGAATGGAAGCCCAGGTTGCTTGCCTTCAGGTCATCTATGTTTGATCAGGTGTCTCAGCTTCCTCTTAACAGCCTATTGATTTTCTATGGGGTTCCGGTCAGGGGAGTTTGCTGGCCAATCAAAAACAGGAACACCTTGGTCACTGAAGCAGCTTTTGGTGCCTTTGGCAGCGTGTGCACAGTGCCAAGTAAGGCTGGAAAATAAAACCAGCATCTCCACACAACTTATCAGCAAAGAATAAACGCCGTAGGATTTCCAGGTAGACGGTGTCACTGTGCTCTTCAGAAAACACAGTGGACCAGAACCAGCAGATGATGTGGCACCACAAACCACCACAGACTGGAAACCTCCCAGTGGACATCTAGCAACATGGCTCTGTGCATCTCCACTCTTCCTCCAGACCCGGGACCTTGATTTCCAAATGAAATCCAGAATCTGGTTTTATCTAAAATCTCTGGACCATAACGCAACAGTCCAGTTCCTTTTCTCTCAGCCCAAGAGTTGTGATGTTGTCTCTGGTTCAGGAGAGGCTTGAAGCAGGAAATGTAATATTTGTAGAGAAGTCTAGTGTGTGTATTCACATGTCATCCTGGAACTGGTCACATCATCAATTCCCTCAGTCTGGTGGAATTGTCTTTGAATTGTCCTAACATTCCCCCCTTCACCGTGCCCCTTAGCCAAATAATGTATAGGAATGACCTGGTGCTGTTACATGTCAATCATCAGGGGGAGCATCTAGGGTGGCCAATCAGGTTTCTGTCCCCCTCTGGCTCCGCCCCTGCCCTTCATGCCAAAGTGTCCCCACCAATCCTTCAGGAAGTTCCGCCTATGATTCTGCACGGTGACGTGAAGCTAAAATCTGAGAAATACGAGTCATATTTATCGCAAGAGAAATATGACTCAATATTTCAATAGAAATATGATGCAAGAGACTCATATGAGAAATACAAGTCATATTTCTCATACACAACTGTGTGAATGCCCTCTTACAGTACTTCAGTTTCACTGGAACTGCAGCAATAAGTAACAGAAATGGTTTCAACATCTTTATCTGTTCTTGTTCGCTTGACGTTAAATTTGAATCATTTTAAAACCTGTAAACCAGATACACTATGTCCTTAATTCAAATAACTTTTTATTTGGCAATATTTTCCAAGCATGAGGTGAGATATCACTTCCCTCAGCATTGGGGAGCATAGCTCGTTTTCTCTCTCTCTCTCTCTTTTTAATACTTGTGATGTCTCAGTATGGAGTCAAAAAATGTCATTTAACTTTTTAATTAAAAAGAAAAAAAAAAATTAAAGACTTCAGTTCTGAATACAGAAAAAAAAATGAGATGGAGTCTTTATTTGTAAAGCAGACATTTACAAAACAATATTATTTGCAGTTTTTCAATATTTGCATTTTCAGTGTCTAATTTATGACATATTCTTGCACAGGGACAACATTTACACCAGAAATGCAGTCTGGTCACTGGATGACTGCTTTGGTATTGAATGACATTGAAACACTGAGAACCCGAAGCGTCACTCGAGCGGTGACGTAGGGCTTGCAGTGGGCGGGGCTTGTGACCAATGTCTCCGGTGGTTCTCCTACAGAACCGGTCTGACTGCTGCTCCTCATTCATCAGCGGGACGGTGAGCTTCGTGCAGCGTTGCGATCCCGTCTGCCACTCTGTCTGTTCCGGCATCCGACACCGAGGACACCGCCGCCGGCCATCATCCGCGGTAAGAGCCGCTGTGGAGCATTGATCGGTCAGAGAGAATTGATGGCTCAGCGCTGTCCTATAAGGCCTGGCTGCGAGAGGGAAAATTACAAGCCATAGCATCATCACTGCAGCATCTCTGCAAAGTGCTCTCATCCCGTGTCATTCTCCGCGATCCGCTGCAGCAGCCTGCGGTCATCCCCGCGCAAGAAACGCGGGTCGCCACCAGCTGAGCGCTTTTCTGCGTTTTAAGGTCATAAATTGGGATTTGGGTCACTTCGGTCGTTTCAGGTCTGCTCAAGCCGTCCTTTCTCTCTGCCCCCTTTTCATGGGAGAGCGACGAATAAGAAGTTAGAGTTAGGCCATCGGGACGCGCTTCCCCTGTCAAAACGGATGCGCGTTAGACAGAAATGGCCCAGGATGCTTGCTGGGTTTTTATTTTTATTTTTTTCTTCCACATTATATCCGAATGTCCAGAAAAAAAGACGTCTTTCTCCGTCTCTGCGTAGCCGCTCTGACCGAAGCAGAAGCTCTGACTGATGGCCATTCAGCTGGATGGATGGGACAGCCTGAGTGTTAATTGACAGGTGTAGTAATAACAGCGAAATCCAGATGGATATTCAATAATAAATAGTTCAAGTGTCCACAATAAATAAATAATTAACAGTGATGCACAATAACTCTATTTTGAAATTGTTGTAAACAAAAAAACAACAAAAAAAAGTTTCATAAAACAGAGGAAAGCAGCTTTAGTTGAAATTTTTACAAGAATTTTCTTTTTATTATTCTTAGTAATAACTCATTTGAGGTTTTTCCAAATAATTGTCGATGCTAGTTTAATTTGCTCAATTTGACCTTGTGGGACTGGACTGGTGTGACCTTTGCACATAAATATTCAAAACATGTAAAAAAAAAAGTTAACATTAAATTCAAAATGTGATTTAATTTACCTCATGTTTAGGTAGACATTTTCTCGGTTTGCATACCGCTGTGTGAACAACATGAAAGTTGCATTGAACGTTTGAAACTAGGACATTTACAGTAGTAAAAAAATAATATCTAAATAATAAATAATTGTATTTCTTTTCCCTCTGCACTAGAAATCCTGCATATTCTCAGGATTCCTAGTCTTGTAACTCCTGAAAATGTGTGAAATCTATTTCTGTTATTTTCCAGGTTTGGATAAATATATATAAAAAAAAAACCTGCCAAAGTTTTAAGAGGAAAAAAATGTAAATATACTTCATAAATGTAATAATTTTCCCATTAATTTAAAATAACCTGACATGTTTGATCTTTTATTTGTCACTTTTCACTTTGATTCTAAGAAATTTGGCTTTTCTGACTTTTGACTGGCTGACTAAAGGAACATTTACAGAAATGTAAATGCGGCTCCTAAACTGGGTCTAACTTGCTGAACGATTTTTTAAATTTTTTTTAAGAAAATAAAAAACTGTTGAGCAAATCTATTATTTTAACATGTCCCAGAGGTTTAGATCTTGAAATAAAGCTGAGTGCTTGATCAGTCCAGATGCCAAAAAAGTGTTGAAGTGTCTGTCAGCCACACTTCAAAAAAATGAAATCACACTTAATGTGGTGGTGTTTGATTATTTGTAGAGCCTGTGGATAAAAACCCAGCAAATTAAGCAGATTTTAGGTTATTGTTTTCCTTAAAAAGCTTACGATGGTGTACAGCAAAAAACAAACAAACAAACAAACCAAAAAAATGGAAATCCTGCATTCAAAAAGAGTTGAAATGAGATCATTTCAGAGAATTTTTTTTCTGTTTTCTGTTAGATTGAAACCCAATGAGATTAAATGTTTTCCTGGATCAATAACAGAACAGAAGGCAGAGAGACTGAATGAGAGGAAGAGAAACAGATTTAAGAGTAAAGGGAGACCCTGTGCTCCGTAGCAAACAGCAGAGGACTCAGTGGACAGCCCTGATGATGGATTGATCTGTGACTGGATATAATTTGGATGTTTTCCAACCTTAAATTACAGAGCGAGGATATGTCATGTTTATCTATTTCCCTGCAAAAGTTGGACAAATTAGATTTTAAAAAGTCAACAAAACCATAAAGTTTCGTCACAATAACACCTACACTATCAGCTTGATCAATTTTTTCTTTACAGATGAGATTCAGTAATGATACATACTGAGCACTTTCTGATCAACTGTAAGGGTCAGAGTGGCAGCCTGTGGTGGATCAGCAGGGAGTGTATGAAAACACCAGGAGTGTCTTAATGGATGGGCAGAAAACAGAGCGTCAGACTCGATTTCATTTGGACCCACATCAAGATGGAGAACAGCCTCAAAGGGCCAGTTGTAGCGGACTGTATTGACAAATCATTAACAAACTGTTAAAATATTAATAAGTAGCCGTCTGCATTCATGAGAATGTTTTGAAATGAAATGATATCCAGGCTGTATGCAGACAAAACTGTTGATTTGACTGATAAAATAATATTTCAGCAGACAGCTGTAATACTGAAGGTTCTGTTTCTTTGGTCCAGAGGACCACACAGAAACTTCTGGTGGCTGGATTTGTCCTTGTGTTTGACAATGTGACGTGAGGTTTGGACTAGGCCTTAAAATGTGAAGGTTCTGATTTGGCTTAGGCGGTTATACGATAGAAATGCCAACATTTTAGCCCAAAAATGTAAAAGAAACATGTTCTCAAATATAAATATATTATATATTTATCACAAATTATATGTAGACCCATTTAAAATATTAAAATATGATTGAGAAGTTCATTTATTTCAGCTGAAAATTATCTTTATGTTTTAAAGATTATACTTCTCCTAATTAAGATGATTTTATTTTGGTTGTGGTAGCACAGAAAATACAGCAATTTTAGACGAAATATGACTTCAAACCAATAAATTAAGCATTTTCAGATGGACAAGCAATGAAAGCTCGTTATTTTAATCTGACAAACGAGCGCCATAGCCACGCTTACTGTAATTTATTGAAGTAACGATACCACAGAAGTCACTGCATGGAGTTGGCTGCAGTGGGGACTGGACCATGAAGCCTCCGTCACAATTCCCACAATGATAAGCCTGAAAGCCACCGGGACGGTCAAGGCAAAAATAATTTCCCCAGGGAGGATCTTTAAAGAGATCGGGTTCTTCAGCACCATCAATAAAAGTCTGGAGTCAACTGGGGAAAAATAATTACCTCACAGTAAATATCTACTCCGTTCTACAACACTGATTAGTCTTTTTCTGTTCCTGCTTTACTGTCATTGTCTTTCATTGAAAGCCAATGCTGCGCTGCTACATTGCAGTGTGGCGATGGAATAAGAAAGATAGAAATGTACAGAGCAATAAATTATTCCTACAAATGCGAGTTTTAAACATTTTTATAATATCCAGGTGAATGTTTAGGGAATGTTTTGATACAAAAGATTATTTGGCATATGCATTCAGTCATTTTATTCTTTAAAATACTTTATAGTTGAAGCGTCCGAAAAATTAGCTTTTTTTTTTTTTTTTTCAATTAATTTACATTTGAACATCCTTTTTGTAACAATTTGTCTTTTCACCTTTGACTGAATAAATGTGATGATGCTCTGTACAATTCTGTCTTATTATTTCTTTAAAGAGGCAGTATGATGTAAAATTGACTTTTTTGAGCTTTCCATCATGTTATAATGTTATTCCCTCATCAAAAGCATACACGGAGTGTTGCCTTAATTCGTGCATGTCTGAGAAATCCTTTAATCTCCATGGCAACCAGTCAGCTGTGCAAAACGCCTGGTTGGATCTAGCTCCGCCTTCGAGATGAAACTCCTCCTTGGAGTTCCGCCTAAACAGAGAAGCCCTCCCCCTCGCAGCGCCCCCACTCTGCTCCTTCAGACTAGCCAGAATCAATCAGCAAACACCTGCTGGAACTGCACAGCTGCTGGGCTCTTTATAGCAGCCGCTTCTCAGTGACACGCTGGTAAAGACATTGTTGAAGGGTTAGTAGAGGAGCCATGGGGTGATGACTTCCTGAAGGCCGAGTGTCAGAAAGAGCAGGAGTTTTTAAAGAGACACAGGCCCAATTTCAAGACGTTAAATTAGGAAGTAAAAATATAAAAAACATTTCTATGACAACATAGTTGCTTGATTATGCTATAAAACTGCACCATGTGCCTGGAAAACACATTATACTGCCCCACTAATAAACCAAACAACCAGTAAATTGAGAAAATAATTAGAAAATTGATCAATAATTTAAATAAAACCATGAATAGCAATAATATATTAGCCATAATATTTACTTATGATTCTTGTCATAAGTAAATGTTAAAAAAGTTGAGTTGATAAATTTTGTTATCTGTCTTTCCTAGATCTAGGATGTTTCTTAAATCTGAAAATGTTTAATGTTTAAAATGTAATGTTTCTTAAATGACTGAAAACGTATGCCAACTGATTAAATGAAAATACATATTATTTCAGACAGTTTTTTCTTTTTTTTGTACTGTATTTGTCCAAGTTTTTATTCTTCAGCTTGACTGCATTTTGTTTGTTCAGTCTTAGTTCAGAACTGGGGTCTGACTGAGGTCATCGTCATGTGACCAGTTCTTTTTAAATTGTTTGCAGGGGTCGTTGGAACATTGACTTAGCATTTGATTTTTGAAGGCCATCTTTCTCATGTTCTTCAGGAAATCTGACTTTATCTGGACGGTGGATTTGATACTCACTGGTCTCTCGTTCCTCTGTTTCTGCTTGGTGTACCGTGTCAGTGGGCTGGACTTAGACGTGGTTCAAGTTTTCTTCTGATCAGTGGCTTTCACCGGTGCTGTGGCCAGGACGCCAGGGGGGCCTACTTGGTGATTAAATTCCTGGTCTGACCAACATGCACATCTTTTTCCTTTCTTGTTTATATTCTGATAAATGTACAACAGTTGGTGCCCTGGCTTTAAAAAAAATACAACTAAAACATGCGCTTAAGGTAGCCAAAAATGGGGCAGCTTAGCTAAGGAAACACAGCTCAAAGGAAAACAAGATAAACAAAGTATAATAGCTTCTTGCAATCAAGACAAGAGAAAGGAGTGTTAAGACAAATGGATGCACAAAAGGAGTGTCCAAATACAAAAGCTGCGACCCTTAAATGTTCAGAAACGGCTGGTTATTGCATTCTGGTCTTGGATAGTTTTATCACAAGTCTCAGTACATGACCAAGCTTTAAAAGGATTGCTGGACACCACATCAGATCTGGGAGAATCTGCTCAAAACAACAGGGGCAGTTTTAGCAAATGTTTGATGATAGTTCTACTTCGCAGCATTGTAGGGTGTCCTGCCACTTTTTGGTCCACTTTAAACACCAGAGTTTGTTTCCTTATTGGTTCATAACCTTTTGTGTGAATACACTGAAGGGAACCCCGGAGCAGAGCAAACAGCTGCACTGAAACCTGCTTTCTGAGGTTGTCTCGGTCCGCTTCCACATTAACTCCTGCACGCTTCGCTCCTGGTGTGAATTCAGACCTGCCTCAATCTGAACCAGCTCCAGGGAGCATAGGCCTTTTTATACTTCACAATCCACTGTTGCATCATGGGAAAAATTCGCCCTTCAGTGTTGCGAACCCTATCACTGCATGTACTGATCGTACTGAAATCATACCTGACTTGATGTCTCCTGCTGTCAGGATATTGTGGGTCTGGACGCATAGAGGATACCGTCTCATTCAGCTTGCAGTGTGCAACTGCAGACGCCGTTCCAAAATTAGAAATATTACATCACAAAACTCGCATTGAATGAGCTGCTCTTGACAGTCAAAATGGGATTGCTAGTAATAACAAAATTGCAGCTCACAGAAGTTCCATGTTTGTTTTATTTCCAGGTCCGTGCTCTCTCTTTTCTGTCCAGTCAAAGTAATTATCGTCTCCTCGGTGGCTTTGTTTACAATTATTTGTCATTATGGTTCCAGAACATAAAAAGTCCTTAAAGTGAAGCAAAAGGGTGTGATTGTTTCTGCAGAGGGGACAGGAGGTGGACAGATGAATTTTACAGTTCTTGGTAAAAAGTTGTTCCTTAGCCGCGTAGTTGTTGTCTTTATGTACCTGTACTGTTTCCCCACACGGCAGCAGAACAAGCAGTTTGTGTTCTGGGTGGCTAGAAACACGACTGGCCTTCCTTTGAAGTCTGCCAGCATATATTAAGTCGAGGTTTGGTAACTGACTCCCCACGATCCATTGAGCACTTTTCACCACCCCAGCCATGTACTTTTTGTCCTGAACTGTGCAGATGCTGTACAACAGTTATACTGAGGCAGAGGATGCTCTCACTCGTGGCTCTGTAGGAGTTTTTGATCAACTGAGCAGGGAATCCAGACTCTTCTCAGTTTCCTGAGGAGGAAGAGTCTTTGTTGGGCCCTTCCTTGTCAGAAAAGCGGTGGTCAGTTACCAGATCCAGTGTGGATGCCCAGGAATTTGATGTTGTCCACGTACTTCACCCCTTCCCCTTGAATGATAACAGGTGTGTGCACAGATAACAGTTATTAGGTGTGTTATCACACTGTTATAACAATGTTATAACAAACCCCACATAAACCCATAGTTTTTTTTATCTACCTCATTTAAACAGGATTCCTGGCATTTTGATCCTTTTCATATCCAGCATACAGTATATATATATAGTATATATATATATATATACTATACATATATAAATATATATATATACTATACTGTATATATATATATATATATATATATATATATAAAAATAAGCAAATCTTGGAAGCATGTCAACAAAATACATCTTAAGATGAAAAATTACACACAAAAAATGGTTGTTTTAGTCTTCTGAGAGCCTCATTTTGGAATAGTGAATTCTATGCAACACTTTAAATTAAATCAGTTCAAGTCATGTGCAGGGGTGGAGCACACCCTGTTAAATCCCGGCTCCCAAAAGCCGTCTCTAAGGTGTCTTTCCAGTTCATTACAACTTAAATCCTGAATCGATTTGTATAACATCATCCCCCCTCTCTGCTGGGTTAAACTGAAGTAAACCCTCCTGCCCAGGTCAAGATGTAAAAAAGGGAAGTTATAAAAAATGTTTGACAGTAAATTGCAAGTTTAAAAAAATATCAAAAGCTGTGAGGTATGGGAATGTCAGATTTTTGAGATCAAATGGGAAAGCTAACAAATATCCTATCTGACTATAGTTCACTCAGTTGCTTAATACCTTTATCATGTCAAAATGAAAAATTGGTGTCGATTAGAGAAGGAGGAACATCCGGGTGTTAATGACATGGATGGGAGGAGGAATTTAAAATCTCGCCTAAATTGGCGCCAAATCTAAGCAGCATTGGGAGCCACTGGATAAAATGCAACTTTATAAGACATAGAGGACTAAAATGAAGCCAAAACAGAAATTTCTTTACACAATGCACTGAAACAACTGTTGAGGCCTCCACCTGTGTCTTCTGGAGTTTCTGACGAAGCAGATCAGGCTGATTTGTGTTAAAGGACACGGTCCTCACAGCGCTGCCTGCTCTGTCCAGATGACAGTGGGCTTGTTGTATGATGGCATTATCAACTCCAACTCCATGGAAATAAGCAAACAGCAGGGGTCTTGATATGAGCTTGTCTGTTTACTCAGGTGGGCCAACAGAAGTCTCTCCAGGATCTTCATGATGTGGGATGTCAGAAAAACTGGTCTATAGTCATTGCTGACTGATGGGTGAGTTTTCTTCGGTACCGGAACCAAGCAGGATGTCTTCCACAACAGCAGAGCCTTCTCTTGAGTCAGGTTGAAGAAATGTTGCAGAATCCCACAGAGCTGCTCTGCAGCTTCAGGCCTTCAGGACTCAGGGGTCGACACCATCCAGACCTGCAGCCTTGTTCTGGTTCGTCTCTCCAGCTGCCTCTTCGTCTGACTTCTAGACACAGAAAAGTGGGAGTTGGAGATAAAGGGAGTAGCAGTATCTCCTGATTTGGTTGAAGACAAATTTGTGAAAATAAAACATCTGAGGTTTGACAAGGAAAGCTGTGGGTCAGAGGAAGGTGGGATGTTTGTCTGGTTGGGATCAGGAGAGGACGATGATGGGCTTGTTCCTGATCTGAAGCTGTTGAAGAATGTGTTCAGCCCATTTGCTCTGTCAAAACTTCTATGTACCTGATCCTCCTTTTGCTTGAAGCCTGTGATCTTCTTCATCCCTATCCACATCTCTGATATTCTTCCTGTACAGTTTATTCTACAGATTCTTCCTGTCCTCCTTGCTGACTGTACTCTTGACTTTGAGCTGCTTCTGTATAACTCCCTGTCTCGCACCTTAAAGGTTTTCTTTTCACGTTCAACAGTTGCTTTAGTTCACTAGTGATCCAGGGTTTGTTTCAGGGAAGCGTCTCATTGATCTGGTGATGATGGCGTTTAGTTTATATAGACGGAGCTTCTGCAGTTTCTTGTGATCACTGTATGTGTGACTTTAATTGCACTTCATACAAACACAACAATTTTGAAATTCTGATTTTTAGCAGAATATCCACAACATCTTAGGCAGAGTTTTAATGGAAACACAGATAAAGTTCTGCAGAGTCTTTATTAATCCCAAGTAGAGGGTTATTTAAACAGTTTGTTATGGAACATTTATTGATGTACTGCTGCTGTCACTGATTATTGAAATTATTACATTTACTTTATTCATTTTCAATTAATTTGCCATAGGTTTGGCGGTTTTGGTAATATGCAGTCTAAGTTAAACCTCAGTATTTGCAATTGTGTTCTTGCTTTCGGTATTGTGTTAATATCTAATTTAAGTTTTCTTACTTCATTTAAATGTTCTTCCTGTGATGTGACAAAGATTTCTTCATATGTAATTCCAGTTCAGATGCCTTTTTTATTCATATAAAGAAGAAAGAAATGTTGGCATATGTGCAAACCATTGCCGCCTGCCACATCATAAACTGCTCCCAACCTCAGCGCCAACATGCTGTCGTCGTGACAGGCCATTTAAATTATCGTGTGCCATCCCAGGCACACTTCAAATTGATTTTAATATTTAATTTGAAAAACACGTAAGCAACTATAAACTAACATATTAAGACACTAACATAATCTTATATGTCCTCAATAAACAAAGTGATTGTATGGTTGATATGCTGATGACTGAGGATTTTCTGAGACATAGTGGACTTCACATATGTTTCAGTTTCAACTTTGAAAAACTCCAAAATATTTCAGAAGTGCCCCTTAAGTTTTATTGAGACACCTTGCAGAACAATTGATATATTTGTTCTATGCCTCACGGTGGTTACTTAGTAGTAGAAATTCATAGTCATGATGTTTTATTTTGAGTCATGTTCTGTCTGTGTATGGCTTTGTTTTTAGCTTGTTTCAGCGTGAATTTTATTTGTCCAAGGTTCTAGTAAATTTAATTTACATATCAACTCTAACATCAGTTTCTCATTTTCTAACCGATCAGTTTTGGTCAGATAAATAAAACTGGGCCGCTGCTTACATTCCATCTTGCTGGTGTATGTGCGTGTGTGTTTGTGGATGGGAGGCGGCTGCCGTGTGGTTCTTCAGTCAAACCACACTGATAGTGACACATCACAGGATTAATAGCTGTTTAACTGAAGCAGAAAAGTAATGAAAGCATTGTGGTCACTTTTACAAGTGTATGTGTAGAATAATTGTGTTTTAATTAAAAATAGAGTGCAAGATTTACATCTTAGTGCATTTGTACTGTCTGCAGACTGCTGCTGTCATGAAGACAGCAGCAGTCTTCATGACATGTTTTCAGAACAGGTTTTCAGAACAGGTTTTCACAACCTGTTCTGAAAACAGAACAGGTTGTGTAGTACGTATCTTTCATAACCACTGAACTCCAAGATGCCGTCAAAACTACTCCCACTGGCAGAGCTCCAGGATCTAAACATTTCCTGCAGAATCCCTCAGAAATACTCCGACACTGCGGTTCTCAACCTTCCAACGGACGATCACACAAATTCTGTGTAGCCAGTAAAAGCATTAAAGATGAAAACTTGATTTGATGATTTAAAATCCTGTCTGGATTTAAAATCCAGGCAGGACCCACTTCCTCATCTGACCTGAACCCAGTTGATAACTTGTCGGAAGTTTTTAAACCGGAGGCAGTGCAACGCGAGTCAGTCTTTGACAGATCAAGAAACAGAAACTCCATGAATGGTAAGTTTAACACTGTTATTGAAAAGAAGCGTGGCTATGTTGGTCACATTTTTCTTTTGAATGTCAGAAATGTTTATTAGAAAATTTTTGAGTTGTTTAAAAATCTCACAAAGTAAATTCAAAAAAGTTAAATTGGATAATATGTATGTTTTATGTAATTGCACAATAATTTTGTACACAAGTAGAACCCTCTAAGACAAGTAGAAGTCTTTAGGAGGTATGACCTAAAACCAACAGAAGAGTCTACCTTTTTGGATAAAAAGGTCATTTTTGAGGGTTTTTGACATTTGACCAGTTTTGGTAAACTTCTCTTAGCTATTCTGAGATATCATCTTTAAGCATGGCATATTAAAATTTCTAGTAGTTTTGTCTTTGTCATGTGGGTGTTTGGAGCGGGGGTTGTGTGGGTGTGTGTTCTTACTGGGTTTTTGGGGGCGGAGCTCTCATGAGGGTGTCCCCCTCTGGGTGGGATTGGTGACGTCTGCGCCAGGGGTCATGTGCTCGATGTATGTATTTTGGTTGGGGGTGACCCAGTACTCAACCTCATCACCCTCACTGATACAGACAAACCACAGCTGAGTCATCCAAGAACTTGTGAAGATGAGCAAACACTGATGCTATCAGGGAGGTCTGCGCCAAGTTGGCTACTAGACTACTTTGGATAGCCTACCCTTTGGTCTTGGTTCATAGTCATCATAACGTTCAGGCCCTTTTAGTAAGATTTTAAATCCAGACAGGAGCCAAAGTCTCAGAGTGATTCTGAACTCCAAGTCTGAAGACAAAGTTGCTAGGGTTACCATTAATGTCTGGCCATGGTGTTAGGGACAAAATGCTCCGAGATAGAGAGAAATTATAATGTGTTTTTTTTTCTAAGAAGAATAAAAAAAGGAGAAAAAGAAAAGATAACAGACAGAAATAAATCATACAATATGTATTACTGTTTCTCTTGTTCTTCCTTCTTATTATTTGGGATTCATTGACAGGGTACATGCCCTGTACTTCTGTAGCGTTTATCGGGCCAGAGGTCCTCAAAGTGCTTCTCACTACATTCAGTCATTCACCCATTCACACATACAGTTTTTTTCCTGTGCATTTTTAAGTATCGCATTAGAAAATGTTCATGGAAGATGCAAACTTAAAATAACATCCTCAATTTTGCAAAAAAACATTTTTACATAAAAAAAAGAGTTAATGTTCTAAAGCGGAGATGCCAACACAATTGTCAAATCAGTTCTGATTTGAAAAACTTCCAGGGTCCAAACCCCCAGCACAGCGGGGAGGGCGGGGGGGGTAGAAGTGTCAGCCCGGAGTGGCCGGCCAGAGGCAGTCCAGCCTGGGACAGGAGTGGTGGGACACCGAACCAAATCGGAGGGGAGGACTCTCTCCACTTTTCTGTGATATGTGGTCGTTGCTAGTTTGCATGACGATATTTTTCTTTGTGCAGTCTGGTTGATTCGCTCCAAACCACTAGATAGAAACCCGCCTAATCTGCATTTTCTGTTTTTTCTTTCTTGCAACACTTCAAATATTTTCTCAAAATTCGCTTGACAATTGGATGGAAACACGCTATTCAGGTGTTAATGGTGGTAAGCTACTACACATTAGCTACAGCTGACCGTGGTCAGTTTGATAGAAATGAGACTGCCATGTATCTGCCATATAAAATACAATTATTAAGGTCCAGACTGTCGTGATCTTGCAGTGTGGGTGTTCTGAGTTGTGTGAGTGTGAGTCATCTGCTCCCCAGAGGATCTCTGTGGCAATGCGTGGGAATCTGGCAGCCAGCACACCTGGGCGGCATTTCCAATCAAGCTGCCAGCAGCATTTAAGGAGCAGCGGAGCCTTCATTCAGTGCCTGATGATTAACCAACACTGGTACTCTGACCTCCTTGTGTCTCTTTGAGAAAACTAACCCTGTGAGTTTCTCCTTTGATCTTACCTTGTGTTCCCTTGTGCCCCCAGATTCTGATGACTTTCTAATGGTTCCTCACTTTGGAGAATTCTCTGAGAAACAAGACATTTGGATCTTCAATGAATGGCGTGATCATTTTCAACGAATGTTGCTCCTGACACCGCTCACGCCTGCCTGCCTACCTGCTCCCTGCTGGATGTAAACCTTCGGGTTCCTCAGCTTTAACTGATCACCAGCAGGATCACAGCCCGTAGACCAAACTTCAACTTCCCTTAACACCGTAAGACTATTCAAGATCCTCATTTACCCCTTTGGCAAGCTCCTAACCAGTCTCCCTCTTTCAGACCCTGTGTAGCACCAGGCCCCTAGGCAAGACATCTTTAATATATATTCACTTATAAATAAATTATTATTTTCTTTAACTTGTGTCCGGCGTCTGATATTACACGTGGGTTGAACGGCGACCTAAGAGCAGGACAGACAAAGCCTTTAAGAATCAAATTGCCTTGGTGTAGCCTGTGTAAGAGTGGCCAGATCATAGCAAAAAGGATCCATCCTTGGCAGACCTTAACCAAAACATACTTGGTGGGTGAACTGATCCAAAATTTCTATCAATACCTAGACTGAATTGGATTGATATTAGCGTGGTAAGATAGTTTCAGATTCCCTCTTGAAATGTTTTTTTTGCCTGTCACTTTTGCAATAGAGGTGATCCAATCAGAATGCCTTCTTGGAACCGTCTCAGGTTCTTTTTGCTCAGGCATCTGAACCACATGACCTATAGGCAGAAGATTTCTATGTAGTGTTTTGACACTGCCATTTCTGTCTTCTTGAACTTTGTAAAAAGGTAAGTTTTTTCATTTAGGTGGTAAGTTTACAGTGACCTTTGATTTCTTGTCAGACCAACATTTTCAACTAAGACGTCATTTTCCATTTTTACGTGATTCATTAAATGATCATAGTGAACCTTGTTTCTGAGATGACTTGTTAGCTGTTTCAGTAGCCAGCTGATAGGCTTCCTGCAATTCTTTTATCATTTTCTCCACATACTGGAGATAAGGTATTTCCCTCTATTCCTCATCAACAGCCCAGATGTCATTAGGCAGCCTTGCATCTCTCCCATACATTAAGAAATATGGAGAGTATCCTGTGGTATCATTTTTCCTACAGTTGTATGTGTGTGCTAACTGCCAGATGTGCTGGCTCCATTGAGGTTTCTTTACAGTTTGCAATATTCCAGACATAGAGGGTAATGTCCTGTTGAAATTTGGGTGGCAGGGCAAAGTCTAATTTTCTTGATTTTTATTTAAAATCCTTCTTTGCATCATCATCTCCAGAAGTTCCACAATCGTCCCCGGAGCAGAACCAGAACAGAACCAGCCTTCTTTGTCAGGTTGTTGAGCTTTTTTAAATCCCTGGTTCTGAGATGAGATGATGCTCTCAACACAAGACTTGTAAAAGATGTGCAGCATCTTGCTGCGAACTTTTAAGGATCTTAGGTAATAGGTCCAGTGAAGAAACCCAGACATCCCAGTCCCAAGCAACTTTCTTCAGAAATTACAAGGCAGTCCCAGGCCAGAAAATATTGATGGTGCCTCTAGTGAGTTCTGGGTTTTCTCTGTGGTGTCTTTCCATTGGGATGTACCTGGGGAACCAGGAAAGGCAGTGACCCAGACCCAGAAGGCATCCTGATGGATGATGATCTGTTTAATAGGAAGGAACCATGGCTCAAGATCCTTATGCCTGGAATTTCATTCTTTTGGTCATGATCCATATCACTGCTGCAGGTGAGGGTTGGAATGCTGTTTGGCTCAGCTCTTCCTTTCCCACTCTATCCCTGCACTACTGCAGACATTGCCCCAGTTCGTCTGTCAATTTGTTGCACCGTCCTCCTCATGAACAAGATACCTAGATACTTTAATTCCTCCAACTAAAGCAGAGGCTGATACAGTGCACCTTTTTTTTGGTTGAGAAGCCTCCAACTTAATGACCCAGCATAGTCGGATTGAAAGCAAATTGTCGGCGTACGGTCATGTGGTGTTTGGATGTTTGTTTTTAGACAGACCCTTCACGATCCACAAGATACGCCACCCCGTTCAGTGGCAGCATACATCACGGATCAACTATTCACAGATTCAGAGGAAGACATAACTGATAGACTGCAAAATCTCATTGTATTTTTCCACATTAAAAAAGAAACTCATCAGTGAGCCGTTCTCTCACTGCACTGAACCAGAACCGTGCAGGAGGAGTTTGATTTTTCAGTACGTACTACCTTATGTTCTCAAACAATTGCTCCTCAAAATCTACTCTGACTGTGACTCAGTAGTGTTCTATCTGCTACCTTTTGCACATAAATAAGTGCACGCATGAAATTCAGACCAATCACACAACAGGTTTGCGTGGAGAGAGGGGCGAAAGGTTTGCTTGGGTGGGTTGTGACAGAAAGGGGCGGACGACAACAAAATAACACAATTTTCATCATGCAGCTGCGACAAAGCAAAGTGATTTTTATCAGTTTGGCTCAATCATGCAGAGTCCTTCAGAGGAACCAACTTTCTTCTCAGTCTTCAGTGCATTGCTAAGTTCCTGGTGAGAAGAAGAACACCATTTGCAAAAACCAAAGATGAGACCTAAGTTCCCTAACCAGACATCCTCCACTCCATAACTACGATCTACAAGGACCAGTTGCCCCCAAAAGCCACTCAGATACATCACACTCCTGGGTGGACCTGACAAAGTTTTATGATGCCCCTCAGCAGTTCTGCAGAATAATTTATATTAGTAGTTTCAGAAACATTTAATAACCCAAAGAGGAAAACTCATGGTAAGTTACTTTACCAAATACTTTGTGCAAATTAGAGAGTACTCTGCAAATATATTTGCAGTTATTACCTCTTAAGCTGTATTGACCCAACTGACATCAGCCTATATATATTTTTTTTTCAAGAGTCATTGCTGGCTAACATGTACTACAACAAAAGTTTATGTTGCTCTGGATAAGAATCGGCTGTGAGTCACTGCTCACAAATCCCATTTGTGTGGAGTACACTGCCAGCCAGATGGAAAAAGCCAGCAGGAGCATGAGAGGATAAAAAGAACAATGAATCAATGAATGCATGTGCGCGAGCGCGAGACAGAAACAGGAAAACAAAACAGCATCCAGCTCAGTGACAGGACAGGACCAGACTATTCAGCCAAGTTCCTCTGAATGATGGGAAAATACCAGCGTCTGCATAGAGTAACTGCGTCTATCTGTTGTGACTAGACTTTGTTTTGACTGCAAAACCCGTACAGCTCGCATGGCCCTTTGATAGTTTATTGGGACATGATTATTGGAGCAAAGCAAAACTCTTAACTATCAAAGTGCTGTTCATGTTTGATGCAGTGCCTGTCTCATAGAATTGTAAGAAGTGATTTAACTGGGTAAAAAAAACCAAAAAAAAACTGATTTTAAAATTCACTTATTAAAATGAGGTAATTTCCTTCCTTTCATGCTTCACATTATGTGATTCATACAGTTCTGGAGGGACTGAAGGAAGGGTTATTATATATATATTATATTATTTCTTCTGATTTGTTGTCTCTTCCTGCATTCCTTGTTAATTTAGCTGCTCTTATAGATCTTTACCTGTTTGCGTACTTCTTTCATGTAATGACACAGGGCTTAAAGGAAAAACATATTTGTAAGCATGGAAAACTACTCAGGAGTCAATGCGCGGATTGGACTAGGCAATATATGAGGGTTCTGTTGCAGAAGCCGAGGATGATCCAGGACTACAGAGGGAATTCTTAAAAAAATTAATAAAACCAAAAAACAAAAGCAGCCCTTTGCAGGTGGACAGAGGCGACCTCTGATGGAGGGCCGAAACAAAACAAGCAAGATGTCGTTATGATAAGGTACACAGTTCAGCTGGATGACATGGAGGCTATCAGGAGGAACACAATCCATCTGGGAGACGATGGATTCTGTCTCGGATGAAAGTGTTTTGGTCCAAAATCAATTCAAGAACAAAAGCCAAAGACATGATGATGCTGCTGAAGCTGGTAGGACAGAGTCTTTATCCACTCTGTCCTAACTAAAAGGCCACTCAGTGGGGAGGAAGCCATTACTTTAAAAGAAGCATAAAAAGGCCGATTGCAGTTTGGAGATGCACAGAGAGACAAAGATCTTCATTTATGTCCTGTGGTCCTATGAAATTAAAGTGGAACTATTTAGGCACGATGACCGTCGTTACAGTTGGAAGAAGATTGTACCATCCTACCCGTCAATTATATGGGAGTAGCAGCATCACATTGTGGGGCTGTTTTGCTGCAGGAGAAACTGGTGCACTTCATAGGCTAGTCCTCACCGCTTACTGCAATCCCTATTAAGCAGTTTGAAGCTGTTGTCCTGTGAACCTTCTGTTAACTCATAAACCTCTCCTCTGAATCTGTCATGGCTTTGGGTCTGCCAGACCTTTTCCTGTCAGAGTTTGTCCCAGTTTCTACGTACCTTTTGATGGCGAAGGAGATTGTACTCAGTGACACCTTGACTTTCATTGCAATTTCTCTGTAGGAAAGACCTACATTTTTTAGGTGTCATGATGGTCTGCCTCTCATCCTTTCTTAGTTGTCTTTTTCCCTGTATTGTACAGGATTGTACTGTAGTGCTGCACTGTTTAACAGATTCTCACAAGGGTATGACAAAACAGTGCGTTCCAGTGCTACTTTCATGCAAACACAGGGGTTTGTAAGAAATCCAGAGAATCTGGAAGGCCTTTAGGAATTAGTAGCACCAACTTTTAGGGTTTCATTAATCTCAATTGCTGCAGATCAGCTTTAAATTGTGAGCCCATTCTGTGTTCACAGAGAAAGGTCTTTTTGCATAATCCTGAAATGAACATTCATTTTCAGTCTGGGGTAGTCATACTGTTTTTTTTTGTGGTTTTTTTGCTTTTTTTTAAGTTGGCAGTTCACCACTTACCTTTGCACCATTTCAAGCTATTCATTGAACTTGCAATTTTTAAACTGCATAAAAATCTGGAAAAAATGTAGTATTCTAAAACTTTTGACTAGTAGTCTTCAACCCCATTTCATTGTTTCTCTTATTTTTTTATATATATTTTTGCTGTATTTTTTAAAAATTCCAACCAATTACTGTGCAAAAGAGCCTTTGTAACGGTTGTTACCTTTGTAACAACCGTTGGATTGTTTTATCTTGTAACAGTATCCTATATGCTGCCCTTGATTAAATAAACTTAATTAACTATTAATTAACTACACTCATTTGACTCATTTATTTATTTTAGACAGGAAAAGATTTAAAGAAATCGGGCTTGGCTTAGCTGGAAGGTTTGCAAACTTTTAATTAATTTTAAGAGGTTTGCTGGCCTCAACACACTCACAGTTTCAAACTGTTGCTCCTCCATCCAAACTATCAATACTGCTCTTGTAAAGTTTGTCCAGGAGAGCGTGACAAGAACAGGTGGACGACATGATGCCATTTTGGTCAAGCAATTGCAGAAATAAAAACTGATTTCTCCAGATCGGCCTTTGAGAGGGATCCAGCTCCACATTGAACTACCCTTTGCCACTGTGACTAGAAGTTTGCCTAATGTTTTTTTTTTTTTTTTATTTGTGCACCACTTTCACATTTAGACTTTTACTGTATGATCTATAGATATTTGCAATAAAGACCTGGTCCATGAGTAATATTGCTCACTATTTCTAGAAAATTGAACATGTTAAGCTCAGAAAAAATGAATTCATGACTCATACTGTAGGTAAGAGCTGCAGCATGTATGTGCTGCTCTTCCTCTATGATATTTAAAAAGGCATTTCCCTCATGTTTTATCTCATCAGTTGCTGCAGGATGAAGATTGATACCAACCTGACCATTCCTCAGCTTCCTGAGGCCCTCTCCCAAGCTGGTCTTCAGTTTGCTGTTGCCACTGAGGAGGACTTTGATGAAATTATGGCAATGAGCAAGGACATCTATGGTGGTCTGGACTACCTTCCCACCAGATACACCAGCTGGCTCCAGGAATCCAACCGCACAGTCATTCTAGCACGCAAAGAGGGAAAAGTGGTGAGTTTGCAACTAGCTCACATCTTCATACAAATGTTTCTTTTCATCATCCGCATAATTAAGAACACCTTGCTAGTAATGAGTTTGATCATGTTTTACTTCAGTGAACTACCCGTTGCCACTGTCACAATAACAGAAAAAAATTATTATAACATATATGTCATGAGATATTTATAGATGCTAGGCCCAAATACAGAAAAGACGGGGGGAAAAAATGCACGTAGCAAGGTCAGAACAAAAAGTAATCCATAACAAAATTGCCAACACGGAGATGAGGGAAGCCGGGGAAGTAATGAAGCATAACGGGAGGAACTAGCAAGGAATGTGAGCAGGAAAGGGATATAAATACTGGGAGAGTGAATGTTGGAACAAAAGACCTGGGCAGACTGAGGAGAGAGAGAAAATGGCACAGGGGGCGAGTGAGAGCACACAAGAGACTAGGAAATTAACTTAAAGAATATCTGGAGCTAAGAAACATAATAAAATTAGAGTGACCGAGGAAGGACTTAACAGACACACAGCTGATCTAATTAAAGAAAAGGAACTAAGGAACACAGAAATGAACTAAACCCAAAACCAACTCAAACAACCCAACGACCTGACAGTTTATCTGTTCATTTTCAATGTTGGTGAGGCTGTGTCTATAACGTCCTTTTGTCCTCTGTTGTGTCTTTTCCGAACCATTCTTGGAGATGGTTGTGTGTGAAAATTCCCAGCTGTTCAACACTTTTAAAATATTCACTTAAACTCCATCACTGAAGTTGTTTCAGTGGTCTTCACTCTGTCTAGATGCACTGTAGCTAACATGTAATTGGAGAAGCTGCCATATTATTTACATTTACACACATTTACATTTGCTCAATTATTCTTATTTCTTCATTTGTGTATGTCTGTGTATCACTATACACAAAGGATTAGTTTTATTGAAGACTGTGCCATTTTGGTCACGTTTTCTGTTCTGGTCCTTATTCCTTGGTAGATTGCTCTGGAATCAGCGTGCGTGATTGATGACGGGGAGACGATGCTTGTGGAAGGTCTCCGTGTCGCTCCTCAGGAAAGGGGGAAGGGCGTAGCGGGAGTTCTGCTGCGCTTCTGCTCCGAGTTGGTCAAATCCAAGTATCCAGATGTAAAAGTGACCCGCCTGACCCGTGATGATCAGCTTGGGCCCAAGGACTTTGAAAAGTATCGTATCATCACCAAGCAGGTACAATTGACAAAGCAAGCCCTAGAAATACTTTTGTTCTCTTTCTCTGTCTGTAAGCCATTTCAAGAATTAAATGAATGCATTCGCTGTACTCCACAGGGCATTCTGCTGGTGCGTTTCAGAGCTGAAGAACTCAAACTGCGACTTCGCGAAATTATTCCGAGTGCCGGCATTCGTTCTTCACAGCAGCCCGGTCCTCCTCCTGTCCTTCTCGATCAAACATCTATCCATCAGCTCTACCTTACCACTGACTTGATGCACGACGTGCTTCCTAACGCCACCATCATTCAAGACTGGCAGCCATTCAAGCTTCTACCGAGCAACATTGCGATACTACTGAAGAAGGAAATCGACTGGCTGGTGGATGATGTGTCCAATCCGACTGTGGCCAGCCTCTGTACCTTCCCTTTCAAGGTGCCCATTGGAGACGATTGGTAACTTTTCTTATTTTTTCATAGAACAAGTTAAATAGGTCCTTCAAATTAATCATTACATTATTACAACTATTTTAGAGGACATTTTTCTCAACTTTTCCATTGGCTCAATAAATAATTTCCAGGAATACATAATGGACATAATTAGGTGAAGGATCAAACATTGATTACATATTTAAAATTGCCTGGATCCCCCGTTCTCAAACTGTTTACTATTTGTCTTTGTATGTCTTACACATGACTTTTTGAAACAAGTCACAAAAAATGTGGAATGTTTTCACTATATTAATTTACTTTAGATGTGCAACACATTTAGACCTCACATACAATATGGAAAGCAGGTTTAATGAAATTAACCTCCTGCATATCTACCAAAGAGACTGATTATAAACAAGCACCATTTTGTACATTCTGTGGATATATATATATATATTTTTTTTTTTTTTTTTTTAATCAATAAGTAAATGTATTTTTTTCTTCTGACACAGGTATTACCTGAACATTGACATGTTTGGTAAAGACCTGAGTTTGGCTCAGCAGCAGTTCCTGTGCCACCTTCAGCGCCACACAAACAACCTGAAGGGTCATGTGATGTGCCAGATATTCCTGGAGCCTGGTCTTTGGAGGCCCATGACTGATTTCTGTCAGAACACTTTAAAAGTAGATTTGGTGAAAGAGTACACTGAGCAATGTGTGGTGGAGTCAGATCTGATCTAGCAGAAGAAGTTAAACAAGCTAAAGAAGGAAGAGAGAAAGAAAGGGAGAAAAAATAGAATTCAAATATGCTAAAATAATTTTTAAAAAAAAACTCTTTTTTTTTTTGGACAGAAAGATACTAAGATAAAAAAAAGTATATTTTAACAAACTTACATTCTGATATATTTTATTCAAAGGAAAGTGAACACTTAGGGGGATGATTAATGCTGCATAGTCAAAAGAGTTTCCTGCAGGTCAATAGCACAAATACTTTTGGCAGGGTTGTTCTGAACTCAACCTTGCATCAAGTCCATTGCATGTAAATTTAGAGAATTCTAGTGCTAAATCTGAGGAAAATTGACATTTTCATTGTGTCAGTATGTTTGAGACAGAAAAACCCCAACAAAATAGTAACTCTAGTGTAAGACAAAAATCATAACCTTCTTAGCTTATTAGTGTATTTGATGTTAGCTCAATTTTGTACATCCTGTTTGTTTTAAAGGGTTAAGAGGATTGGTAAGATTTGTCTTGCTGGTAGCAATAATGCATTCTAGAAATAGTACAAGTGTTCTTTTATTTTGAAGAGATAACAGTCCCTTTACCTCATTTTCAGACCTTCTTCTTCTGCTCTTTCTGTAAAAACTCAAACTTTATATATGTTTAAAGGCTGAGTTGGGGTTACTAGTCTGCACAAGTTTAAAGGCACTTTAACAAAAACAATGGAGGTGTTGAATTATAAGAAGGGGTAGTTCAGGATCAAATAAGCATTACAGATTCCCTTCATTCCTGCAGTTGCAACCATAACTAGGATTATGAATATCAGTTCAAATGTGCATTAAAATTATGTTAATATAGGTTTGGGGTCTTCTGAACTTGACAAAACGCTCTATAAGTAGAAACCATTTTTAAATTTCACTTGGGGCCAGATGCTTCTCCCCCCCCCAAGTATTTGACTGTAAAATATGTATGTAACAAATCTGATGTAAAAGATTCACTTCAATGGTACAATGTTGAGCTAGTTAAGCTAAGAAAAAAGAAGAAAGTACTCCGATCCAGCTTTATTTATGTTCTAAATTCAGTTCAGCCTACTGCACTGCAGCCAGCTGGTCCTCCTCTGTCCGCCAACACATGGACAGAAAGTTTAAAAATGTTGGTCGATTCTGCTATTAGTTTTGATGAGCCTCCAGTTGATATTCTCACTTGTAAAGAAAGAATATTATTTTTAACAGGCGATAAAAAAGAGGGATTAAGAAAACCTAATCCAATAATCCCATCGTGCGTCCTTTCAAAACCTGCCTGTCTGTGTCTGCTGCTAACGCTCGCAGACTCTGAGCAGTCAGCCGGATCACAGCGAAGGAAAACACTGCGCTTCCATTAAATGACGTCAGGCTGCGCAGTTCATCACACACAACCATAAAATATACATATTCTTTAAGAAATGTATGTTTTCTTGTTCTGATTTAAGAGTTCTCGTTTTCACTCCGATATTGAACTGCTCCCACCGACAACTCTGCTCTCACACTGACTCTAGTGCCTCTTGCACAAATGCATTCTGCTTTTTGTCAGAAAGCTCCACAGATCTGCTCTTTCATGTCTGTCCTCCATGGAGGGGTGGATCAACACTACCGATACCGGCATTAATATTAGTTCTGGGTCTATGCTAGTGTGGCACTATTACTTTATTAGTTTTGTCCTGTTTATTAGGTTTTTTTTTTTTTTTAGACTTCCTTCCATAAGTGCAAGCAGACTCTCAAGCTGAACACACGTCCGGGTGTTCGACAGAAATTTGATCCCAAACGCGCAACCAAACCGTTCTGAAACATTTAGCACTGACGGGGGGTAAAAATCTCACCTTTTACCTCATTAAGCAATGAAGCTGGTACAAAGTACCTGTTTTGGATGCTCTGCTCTTTGTGTTTTACATGTAAATAAAACATAACATAAAGCCATTGCAGCTTTGCTCTGTTTCGCAGCTCCCGAGTTACGACAGATTTTTACATCAACTTAAAATCCAGCGTCTTCCTGATCTGGTGACAGCCAGGATTCTGGTGTCATATGGATTCTTGCACCATTTTTTTTCCCGGTGCTCTCGGCTGAGATTTAAGTAGGTCAGGCTCTTCAAATGACTAATGTTGTGATTATAATAAAACTTTACGTTGCCAGGTTTAATCGCCACTGTTTCTAAACATGAGAGACTGAATGGAAGCCTTTGTATCTCTTCCCATCATTAGTGATTACGAGGAAGGCTTTTTAAAATGCATTTTTCTCAGAGAAGTTTGTACTTCTCTACAAACTGCAGCACTGCAGACAGACAGGAAGTCTGTTGTTTATATTGACCAAGATTACACCTGAAGGGCCTCATAGTGGCTTGATTTAAAGGGGCAGTATTATGTCTAAATCGATTTTTTGAGCTTTACGTCATGTTGCGGTGTCATTCCCTCATCAAAAACATACCCATAGAGTTGCTTTGATTCTTTCACGAATGCTTGAGAGATCCTTGAACTCCAGAGATGTAGTTTCCAAGCTTCTGCCTTACAGGGCACTCTGCTCCTTCAAACTAGCAGCAGCAGCAGCAATTAGCAAACACATCTGTTCAGCTCATTATATGAACTATTTCTCAGTTCAGTCGTCTGATGAACGTTTGCGAACGCTTCACAGCGTAATGTTGACGCGCTGGAGGCAAAGAGCAGGAACGTCTTAAAGAGGCAGAGGCCCAGTTGCAAGATGCTAAATTGCAAAGTCAAATTTCTCTTGAGTCATGTTTGATATATATACAGCAGTTTTATAATAAGTGATAGTGACAGTTACTGTGTGCCTATAGAAAACACATAATACTGCCCCTTTAGAGGTTGAACATGTTCACAGTTAAAAAAAGAAAAACTCTAATCAGTCCAGCCAGAGAAAGACAGCTAGTCATTAGGCGTGAACATAGTCTCTCTTTTCCTGCGGTCATTTACTTACACTTCTAATAAATATATTTTTAATCAGAACAGTGGTCCACATGTGCAGTGTTTTAGGAGAAGGTAAACATATTTGTTCTGCATGGTTGCCATTCGAAGCCACTGTGGGCAGTTTTAGGTTGGAAGGACGGAGTGATGAAAGTGTGTGCCTTCTCCTGCTATTTATGGTTTTTTTGTGTGTTTTTTTTTTTTAGCATGTCAGTTGTTTTTCTGCAAGTTAAAAAGGGGGCTATTCAAAGTTTTTAAATTGTTTGATATTTCCA
Source organism: Poeciliopsis paucimaculata (assembly GCA_903067055.1). NCBI lineage: Eukaryota > Metazoa > Chordata > Actinopteri > Cyprinodontiformes > Poeciliidae > Poeciliopsis > Poeciliopsis paucimaculata. Next base: position 26,477 of record CAEGAD010037489.1, read on the forward strand.
AAAACCCATCTTAAATAAGCTCTGTAAGTTCATAGTTCATCATAGTTACTATTTTTGAAAATTTGCTGAATACATTGGTTGTTTTTTGTTTTTTTTTTGTTTTTGAAGATATATAGCTGCCATCATTCCAAGTCACCAATGCGGATAACATGGAGTGCTTTTTGGACTCATGAAGCTCACACCCATTTTATCAGCTCCATGCACTGTATTCACACTGTATTTAACTTTATTTCTTTGAGCCGAAAACAAAAATTATCTGCAAATTGACTCTTAAAATATTAAAACATTATTTTACATGTTTCACCAGCAATGGGAGAGAAATAAAAACAATGAGACAGCATATATCTCTGTAGTGGTTATGACAGTATTTGTTCAGACGTTCAACATGTGAAATGTAACAGGAACACCATCATGTCTCCCTTTCATCACACATTTCCCTGTTAAAGTCACCTTGGTAGATTCAAGTTCCTTCTGCAGGCAAATGTTCTGATAAAGCAGTTTCTGTCTCTTAGTTACCGTCGTGACTAAAACAATTCCTAATTGTGCTTTGCCTCCTTTTACATCACTGCTGACGATGCTTAGATAAACTACCGTTTACTGATCTACGACACTCTCACATCCCATAATAATTTATTTCGTTCTGGTTAAATAAAGCAAATTAGCAAATCTATCTGCATGTCTGTGTGAATTCTTTTCTTTTTGGATGCCGATCTTAAAACCAATCAAGTAACGTGTGGTGATTCCTAAACCATTCCCCGGTCATGTTTTGCCATTCGAGCGGAGGGCACCGTTGGACCAATGAGCTTACAGATATTCATTTAAAATGGGTTTTAAACTTTTTTTCTTTTCTTTTTTTTAATCTCAAGTCTTAGAAAGCCATCATTTTGATGCTCTGCAGATCTTCAGTAATCAACTTAAAATCATTTCTGGTGTCAGTTTCATACATGTTATGTCTCATTGTGGTTTTAAAAGAAACACGTATGTTAGTCAAAATAGAGGATACTTTTCTCAGGAAGCCTTAGCCACACACTTAGCCCAACCAATAGATGTAGACACAATCACAGCTGCACAGCAGAGAGGATTCTCTGTCTATTCAACTACACATTCCAGAAGACACAGGCTTGTGTCACACACTGTGACAGCTATGAATGTGGGGAAAGTTGGTCAATTGATAAGCAAACATACAAGTTAAACAGTGAGATAGTTCCCCCAACTCCATCACTCTGTTCTTCCAACCCTGAGCTGGCTCGACTTATCAAAACATCTCATTTTCCTGACAGGTCAGACCAGATGTAGACCACACTGCACTCTGTGGGAAGGTGTAAATAGGATTAGACCAACAGGACAAATATCTTTACTCGGTTTACATGTCAGAGTGTGCATGCATGTTTACACACATGGTGTACATGTTTACAGTTCTCGTTGTCCAATTCGGTTAGTTTCCCATAATCTGGAATGAACTCCGAATAAAAACAGCACACTTCAAAGATCACGAAAATGTCACAATTATTTAATAAAATCCAGTGATATTGGTAGTTTTTTTTTTTTTCTTCAACAAGAGAGCAGAAAAAAACCCCACCTGTTGATCATAAAGGACACAGCATCATGTTTAATCCTGCTAACAGACACAATCTGAGTAGAAGGACCAGAAATGAACAAAATGCAGAAGGTATTTGTACATGAGACACTCAACGTGTACAGAAAAATGGTTCTGTGTAAGCCAAGATGCTTTTGGGATGTGAGATCTGAAACATTAAGTTATTAGAATTGAAAATATTTGTTCCTGTGTTTTGGAAGAATATTTTCCCAGCAAAGGAAGGTGTCAAGACACCAAGCATTTATTTTATTTTAGCATCAAATATTTAATACTCAGTTAATGAGTGTGGTAAGGGTTTCGAATGACTTAGTAACATCTTTACACTTTTCAGTCCAGTTACAAACATCAATTTTTATTCTTTTTTTACCACTTATATCACAAATTTTACATATTATGATTGATTATGCAATCGGTTATCATTCAAGAGAAAGCTATATATATATTACTGATATTTTCATTACCAGAGTTTTGTATACCATGCTCAGGGCACCAGTTTGTTTGTGGGGGAGGGAGAGTGGGTGTGTATGCTAAATACCCCACTTCCAACTGGGTCAGGATTCCTCGATTCTTCACCAGTACCACCTTCAGACTCTAAAAGGGGTTTCTGGACAGCGTTGCGCCCCTCCCGTGTGCCGTCCTCTGTGACGTAGCACACCGTTATTTATGCACTGATCACTTTGAGCCAATGACAGCCTACATAGGACTGTTACAAAAACACTGACAAGGCTTCCTGTTTTCTATACCTAGTCTCTTTGGAGCTTCATCTAGTCGTTCCCTTGGTGACTGTAACGGCAGGAATCGTTTTGACAGATGCTTTGCTAGCGTACCCATAACCCTTGAACATTTTTACAGTTTGTCACGTTTCAATTTAGTTAATACCTCATTTTTCAATTGGAACTGAAGTAGAAAGACCAAACATGAAGTGTTGCATAATTGGGAAGAAAAACATTTTAAAGTATAACATATTCTGTCCCTTTGACTAATCACTTTGTGGAACCACTTTTTCACTTCAGTTACAGTTCCTTGGACTTCATAATGCCGCCAGTTCACTGATGTTCTCCAGCAAACTGAGAACTTCAAGAAACAGATTTAAATCGCACACATCGGACTCAACAAAAAAGAACACACACCTCGTTTGTCACATTTTTATTTTCATAAAAAATGTGAAAGTTGTGTATCGCTCAGTGGCGTAGCCAGGAATTGCTTTTTGGGCGGGTCTAAGAAAAAACGAGATCCCAAAGGGAAATTAAATGTTGTTATAACTCATATGAGTTCAAATTCTTCAAAGAGTTATTGTAGGTGGTGATTTATGTATTTAGATTTATTCATTTGATGTGACAAATTTACTATTGTAGTGTTTCAATATAATTGTAATCCACGTCATAGCATCAAGCTGAAATTGAACTATCTCTGAAGTCACCAAGTTTTGAAGTCCTATAACTTGTGACCAGTTGAAGTGATTAGAAGTTGGCAAGACTTTTTAAACGATACCAGATCTTGCAAACACTCCTATCAGTACAATAGTTCCACCGCAGTGGTTCAGCATTCCAAAGCCTGTAGGCGAACCAATGGGTTTTTCAGTCACTGTTCAAAAAAAACCTCTGATATTGGAAAACTTGTAATTTAATCTCATTATAATCTCTAACTGTATCTACCTCAGTGATGCAACCAAGAATTGTTGCATGAACATCGCATGTCTGGCCCACAATGCATTACGAACAGCCTTCTGAACCCTGCCACCTTGGCTTGACGCACTCACCGAAACAGTGTAGTTGTGTTTAAATCTTTGTTCTTGCCTTGAGAATTTTATGGCATATTAATATTTTACTCAGTGATGAAGTCAGAAATCTTTTCTGCCAAGCCTGAAAAAAACAATGGGTGGGCCAAATCAATGGAAATGGAGTATATTTGTAAGTTCCACTTTTGTTTCAACAGATTCATAAAACCAAAAGCGGTCGCTATACTTTTTTGTTGTCCGCCATTTTGGCTAATGTGGGTCAAAAAAAAAAAATCCTGTCAATTTTACCTCAATTATTGATAATATTTAGTTGTACTTCATTGTTTAATATTTAAACAAGCTGAAGATGTAACTTTTTCTCTACAGTGACACAATTTTGAAATCACTCAACCTTTCGACCGGCTGAAGTGATCAGAAGTTGACTAAACTTTCTGAACTTCACCCGATCCCACAATACAGCGAATAATCCTGAAGCGGTGAGGTACCTGAGCTAGACGCACACCAAACCTCTCACCAGACCATAACTCTTCAACACGCCACCATCAGTTCTCAGATAGCTTCCAGATGAGAGATGTGCCGAGAACGGAGGGAAAGGGATTCTGAGGTTCTCTCTCCAAACCTTGCGAAAGTTTCCCAAGATCTTACCAAAGTCTTCCGAGATCCTGTGAAATTTTAAAAAAAAACCTGAATTATGATATTTTACCAAATTATGCGACCCGTCACAATCTGTGACTGCCGGGTGCAATTACATATTTCTCTGCACTATTTCTTAAAACATAAAAACTTGTGTTGCGTTTAGAATCATTTATTAAATGCTTATTGATTTATTGAACGGCCTCAGTACGTTTCAACATAGGCGATCAATAACAAATACAAAATGATACATTATGTTTTTCCTGTTAATGCTAACAAAGCAGCCATGAAGCTGCTTTGTTAGCACAAAGAAGAATCCTGTATAACAGGATCTTGATACATTTTCACAGGATATTGAGGAACATTTGCAGGATCTGGAGAAAGTAAGTCAGGATCATTTCTTTCCCTCCCCCCATGTCCTCTCACAGGCTGCGTATTGATGATAAATTGATGAAGTTTTTTGTGTGTAAAGTTGAAGGTGTTGTGCGTCAGCACCAAGAGGTGAGGTGTGTGTAAATAGACAAAATGAAAAGGCCATAAGATTTTTCTTTTGTCACCGTCTTTGCACGTTTTTTTGTTTTATTTTCACCAGAGATGAAAAAAAGAGAATTATAAAATAAGAATTTATCATTTTGAAAAATTACTATTCGCACACAACTACTTAGTTCAGACCAAAGACTGTTTCAAATCTATGCACAGAGAACATTGTAGAAACTGATTCAATCAATAAAATAATAAAATTCCATCTAATTATCGTCTCCAACCTTGAAAGCATTTTGCTCCACCACGGTTCTCAGTCACCCTAAGTTACGGTGCGGTTCGCTCCACTCTGCTGTGGACCCCAAAGTCCGAGAAGCAAAATTAAAAGAAAACAAAATTCAATAATATGCACAAGTCTATGCACTACAAAGCCAATGATAAATGGGATTGGTGGCATCATTTACTGTCGTTCTCAGCTTCCAAAATGATTGTTTCCCTCCATCACTCTTCATTTTGTCTGCCTTGTCTGACATTGCTACTGCAATTTGAGCAGGAAAACTTTGGACATGAGTCTTTGCAGTGCGTTTGGTGAAGGAGAGCATCCTGTGCTACCCCAGTCAGAAAACTATACCGACTTCTGATCACTTCACACAGTGAAATGTTCTCTGATTTCAAAAAGTCAGCGGCCAGCCTGCTGTCTGCGTAACACATAAAACCCCAATCAAACACAAAGTTGTTTTTTAAAGGAGGTCAAAAAATGTGAAAAAGTTCAAGGTGTATGATGACTTTGAAGGTACCTTAAGAGTAATTAAGACCTGTCTCTATGGCCACCCCTTTTCTAGTTTTATTTCAGTTATTAAAACTGCACAAAAACAAAGTTCAGATAAATATGTTAATTATTTCTATAAATCAGACAAATTCTTATGAATGAAAAAAAGATAAAGAAATTTAAAGGCAAAACTTCTTTGAATGTAAAATAAAAGTGTGTTTTTGTACCTTATATAGAAAATATTTATTTTTATATGTAATTCTCTAAAAAAATTTCTTGCAATGCTCATTCCAGATTTTGTTAAATAAGTGGTAAAATAAAGAACGTCAGGCCAATATTTATACACCAACATTAAGAATATTTTTCAAGGTTTGTTAAAAACAATGGGAACTTGTGATTGGTGGAAGCCTAACAGATTTTTATTTTATTAAATTAGAAGCATCTTTAAACATTGTTACATGATTCTTATTAAAGTCTCATAAGTTAAAATGTCTTGTTAGAGATTTTGACTTACTGTGATTTCATCTTGTTTTGTTTTTTTTATATTGATTTCTTATTGTAGTTTTATTGTAATGTCATCCTCACACTGTACAGATGAAATGTGTACGCTGACTACAAACATTCACAAGACAAAAAAATAAATAAATAAAATAAAAATCATCATCTAAATAAAGGCAATCTAACACAAACAGCAGTCATTTGTTGTGCATGAATTTGGAGATGCAGCGACGGACTGGCGGCGTGACCCGGGGTGCCCCACATCACCTCCTGACCCTGCCGGGGTAATCGCAGAAAATGCGGCGCAAACAGTTCATTATTCCTAAATATAAGAAATATGTGCAGATATGGGAAAAAAAAAAAAAAAAAAAAGCTAACACGAGATCGTTAGACGTTATTTACCCAGAATGCACTGCAGGGTGAACTACTTCCTGTGACAATATTTTATTAGAATTTATGAAAACTAAACAAGCCACAGTATTATTGCATTTGCATCTAAAATAAACATTTCTCAAATAAATTCTGTTGCTACAACTAATCATGGATCCCTTTAAATGTTTATGTCATGAATTTAGTTTTTCGCCAGTTGCTCGTCAACACTGAGGCTCCAGAGAGTTGAACGACATGGAAGCAAATATCAGTTTAACAGACTGACTGAAGGCTCACACTTTGTCTACTTACATTACGGAGCGGGTTGTAAAGTGTCTGTAATAGGCCTACACTAACAACGTAATGTAAATAGACATGACGAGGGAAGCCATATCTGTAACACTTAGCTTGCTGAGTTAGCTTCGTTTGCTCTGTAACGCTGTTAGATAAATCATGTTGCAAAGTTGCAGGGGGGGGAACCCAGTCATAAGCTCCACTTATATCCTATCGGAACAATAAAACACAACGTATCAAACAATGCAGAACTCACGTGTTTTCAATTACATGTCCCTTGCTTCCCGTGTTGGAATGAAGAAATGTAGCCTGACCCAATATTGTACGTCCAACAACGCCTTCTAGTGGACATTCGGAAAACTTTATTTAAAGAATGAATTTTATTCTGTCGTTCATTGCTCACTAGTGACACCTGCCGCTGGACTGAAATCACATCCTCCTCCTTTACATACAGGTCTCTAAATAAAGACCCGGACTAAACATGATTATCCTGCATATCGATGCTTCTTCTTCTTCTTCTTCTTCTTTTTTTACAAGCATTTACCTGCAAGAAAAAGAAAATTGATTAGTGAACAACTGAGCGCAGAGGGCCTTACTTTCAAAGACTCTGTTCAGGCGGTCACTGACGTCAATCTGTGACGTGTGATTCGGGGTTTGAGTTTGCCATTCGAGGATGACGTCACCAATGGCCAGCTGAGCCAATCAGGTGCAGGCGACCGCACAGCGCTTATTAACTACAGTATTTGCATGAATTCTTTCATTTATTCGTCTTAAATTTGAATCATTATCAAAGCGACGCAACTCAGTTCAAATAAGTCATTAATAACTTCTACATAAGTATGTATTTTATATAATATGTTAAGAAACATATTATATTCAACTTTTGTTGTATCGTTGCCATAGAAACAGAGCCTGAACTGTCATCTTTTTAGTTCTTAAAATTGTTATCCTAACTAATCCTGCTAGTATGTCAACTGTTGTTATGCTTTCTGTTGTCATGAACCAATTTAACAAAGATAACTTTTATTGTCTTGGTGGTCCCGTGCTGCTTGGGACAGACACTGGATGCTTTGTGTACGTGATTTCCTGAACAACCAAAATTCGTCCAACTTTATTTTTCTGGGATGTCTGATTCCAATTCTTTGACAGTGTTTTTCAAAGCACACTGCCCTGAAAGTTTTAGGCATTCCCCGGCTGCAGCACACATACTTTCAATTGTTATATTCATAGCAAATATTAGTTACATAAAATTTATAACACGTGTGAAATTATACGGAATTGAAATATGACAAAATATAAAATAGATTGATGGAAATATTTGATTCTATAAATGAGTCCAGAGTAAATGTAAACATTTAGAGTTGGGTGTGGTATCATGATATGATATGAATACCTGCCTTCATATGTGCATATATGAGAGAGAGCAAAAGAGAAGCACATAAAGAATATTTTGAGTCCTTTATTTTTGTTGCTTGCAATGATCTTGACAATTAAGATTAAAACATTACACCAGAAATAAATCTTTTTTAATACAGAGCTGTGGAAATAATAAAAAGTATGTTAAACAGCAGCTTAAAGGTTGTGATTAAAAGGTATTAATGGTAAGGCCATTTTATGTGTATAGCACATTTTCAGCGACGAGGCAATTCAAGTTTAAAATCATTTGTCAGTTTATAATCTGACAAATGGTTTTAAATATGAATAGTCAGCCAGCAGAAACTCCTGCTCAGCATTTCATTCATCTCTGCTATTCATTTGATTTACATGTTGAAGAGATGCATCACATGCATCAGTGAAAACGGGGCAAGTGGATGAAGTTGCATCTTTTTATTTCTGTGGGCATAAAACTTATGTGCTGATGACAAAATTGTAATATATGTTATTTGCTGGGATGTATTTGTGAACAAGCCAAGCTCAAACACAAAGATTAAACATAGCGTCAGATTGTAGCTATGGTAACACAACAATCAAACTATGAAGATTCTTTTTTTTTTTTTTTTTTGGACTTTTACAAAAGTAAACTTGCCAAGTTAAAATGTTAAACAATTTAAGGCTTTTAACTGATCTTTTCTGAAATCATTCAATCTGATTTAATAGCATTGTCATTTTGTCATTTTCAACTAGAACATTTCCAAAAAACCGGGGCCTGGCAAACCGTGCCTGTTGGTTGGAACACAGCGGCTCTGAGGCGAAAAATTTGCATAAATCCTAAAGTAAGCTACAATGTACTCCATAGCATATGGACAGTCACAGGAATGTTGAGTAACATGGACTTACTCCATTCAGTGTGTTAAAATTAGTGTATAAGATAAAATTAGCCAAAAAGCTAATGTTAGGGGCTGCCAGTGGCATGTGGGGCATCTCTAGCATGTTGTCTTACATTGACTTCCTCCGTTCAGTGTACTAAACAGGGCAAATAAATATGAAAAAATTTCTAAAAAGCTTATTTTAGGGAAAACAAGCTTTTCTATTGTCAGTGCTCATGTTAATGCACTGCCTTCTGATTTTTACCTTAGCAAAAGTAAAAATCAGATGTTTAGTTTGTGGCATTTCGTTACCAGAAAACGCTCTCATCTCTTAGCAACAGATTAACAAATATTGTTATTGTTCTAAAAACAGAAGATTTATTCTGCTCTTTTGAAATATTACTTATCTTACACTACTTACAGTAAGTAGTTTAACTTTTATAGTATAACTTACAAAATAAATGTGTGTTTTTTAGTGATATTGTTTTATTCGCTGAATTTCAAGCTGCAAACTCACTTCTTGGGACACCGGCAATAATTCATAAATTCACCAATGAGCCAGTCTGGCTGAACAAAACTAATAAAAACATTTTTAATGCCACTGAGCTTCAGACTAAATGCCTTTTAGGGCCTTAAATTCAACCAAATCAATTTTATGACTTTTAATGCCCCAAAGAAACATTGCAGCTCATCTTAAGTTTATTTTCTTGCTAAAAATGGATCTGTTGTCTCTTCCATGTTGTTGTTTGGCCTCTAAAGTTTGGAACGAAGGGATCCGACCGTCGGTTTATTGGAGCAGAACTCTTTCCACCAGGGGGGACGCTCCAGCACCTGACTGCCTTGCATCACTGTGGACCACAGGTTCTTATACAGCTGCAGACAGAAGAAATGATCTGGTGAATAAAGCTACTTAAGATGCCATGCACGCCAGAAACAATAATATTAATTGATAATGCGTACATTAAGACTTCAACAAATGCTTATTTGCACTTTTATAGTGTTCACACTTTAGTCCAAAGTTACTCATAGCTTTGGCAGATTTAAGTTATAGGTAGTTATTGTATTTTGCAAAAAGTATGTATTAGTTGATTTTTATACTTGAATAGAACAACTTTGCCGTATTTAGTCTTTAATTTGTTTATTTTAATTTATTGTCATTTTGTTATTGCTCAGCAGTTCTGACTCATTATGGAAACGGCAAAATTGTCACTCAGGTTTGTTTCTTTCCTCTCCAGGGCTGGGCATTTATTGTATTGTGTATCATTTATAAGCTGATAAATGATCTTATCATGATGAGACTTTTAATTTATTTTTATAATAAATACCAGTTAATGATGTTCAAAATCCTCAAAACTGTCTATAATGCCGGGATTGTTAACTTTTTTCTCCACTGTTTGTTCAATGAGAGAAGGAATACATATCAATAAATTTGAAAATATGATGAAATGCAGTTACTGTGTTACTGTGACATAAATGACACTTATTTATGTGACTGTATTCCTAAAGAAGCGTGTTGGAAATGGATATGTTGCTCAAGAGCAGTGTTTGTTTGTTTGTTTGCTATGGAGTGACGGCCACAAAGCTAGCTAAAAAATAAAGAAGTAATGAATAGTTATTATCATCATTTTTGTCATTACCACAATAATATCATTAAATATCATGATAACACTTTGAGTCCACATTGTCCATCCCTACCTCTCCATCGGCTTTGGCAATAGGGGAGTTGAGGATGAAATCTGTGGGAGCTAAAACATCCACTAAAGCCACTGCTTCATTCTTCAACTGTTGAGGCAAAAAGGAATTTAAGATGACAATTCATGATTCAGGTTTATGAAAACATAAAAGAGATAACAAAATTGAATGTTAATGAGTTCTGGAAAACACTCCCCACACACTCCGCCATCACTATTACCACGAAGGTAGTAGGAGGGAGGGAGGGAAGGGATGTATGTTTGCTGGTGCACACAAACTTGCTAAAATAGTTGCCTTCTCATTTTTAATAAAAAAATATATATTTGAAATAGGGAGGGGCTTAGCACGTCTGGCAACTAAAGTCTTGATTTGTGTGAAAGGATGTGGGCAAGACATTAAATGGAAGAAAGAAGAATATCCAGAAGCCAAACGGTTTTAAATCTTAACTGCTTTTGTTCTAATCAGTAATGCAAAGAGAATGAAGAGAGGACCAATTTAAATCAAATAAATGAGTGTGTGACCACCCTTTTAGTTTGAAACACATTTTCAAGGTACACTTAATTGTTCTTCGTATATTTAAAGTGCAGATGAAGATATGTTACAGAAAATAATCACATTTGATATAAAATTGTTCATTTTGGGTAAACAATGCCTGTAATCACGTGTGAAGTTTCCAAGCAAGATATCACACACAGGCTGCTAGATCCTACTCATACTTATGATTACTTATGTTAGACATGACAATATACCTCTGAGCAGAGTCTCAGGATGGTCAACTGGACCAACTCTGCTGGTTTCCTTCCAGTCATATAATCACCTGAACAAGAACAGTATTTTGAAAAAGTATTAAAGTTATGTTGCAGGCAAATGTTATTGGTTTGTTTCCATTTAATTCAGAGAGGGTGACATACCCTGGAACAGTGTTGCCATGTGGTTACTGAGACTCCACAGTCCATACAGGGCACACAGTTTTCTTAGGACTGGTTTGAGGTCAGAGGGCGTGTCCTGATCAGTGGTCAGACTATGAAACCTCTGCAGGCAGCAGTGTTCAATGTAGGTGATAGCCAAGGACCTGCAGTAGTATACCTGAACAAACACATGGACACGCAGGTTAACATGGAACTTCTTTAAGATTGCTTGTATTTATTATCACGTAAACTTCAGCTGAAGAGAGTTAGGTTGTGTCTAGTTTTCTACTCTATTCTAATCTCTCGTTCAAGATTAGTAAAAAGAGATGTTGTAGAATCAAAACAACATAAACATATTTAACTGATTCAATTCGTCTGCTCGTCAATATAATACCTGACAAATGAACTGGAACAACATCATTTCAGAAGTGATTTCACTGTCGACACATTACTGTACACACATAAGACTTATCTTTAATGAAACTGAAGGTTGTTGCAAAAATAGTCATTTTTTTTCTGCTGGTTGAAAAACATAGTATTGCTAACATGGTGTCAATCCAGCATTGTGTAAAATATTCACAATATTTCTCTAAGATTGCAGCCATTCTGCCTTTTCTGAACCTCCACTAATTTTACGGCAACTAAAATGTAATTCCTCCCTGTGCAAACCTCAGTGTGTTTTGTTACCTGGCTGTTGTTACGGGCCTCAAACTCATCACTTCCTAAGGCGCTCTGTTGTTCCAACCTCCTCTGACTCTCCACAAGCAGAAAACTGACGAGCCACATATAGGCAGCTAAAGACACTGAAGTCACAGAAAAAGAAATTATGTTTTAATAGAGGGTTAAAAAAAAAAAAGACTGAAGACTGATAAACTTCATGCAATAAATATTAATATGTTACTAACATGACAAGCACCTCCTTCTTTTTTCTCATCAAATAGTTTTGTTAAATTTATCTCAAAGTTTTGATTTTACATGATGCCAACATTTGACAATGACGTGTTGACATTTGGCATAAGGATTGAATCTTTGTCGTTCTGAATTCAACCCTAATCGGGACACAAAATTTGACACATAGAGCAGGGTAGAAGAAATGTATTTTTTTATGAAGTGCACATGTCCTCGTACCCTCAGGTTCCATACACTCCTCTACTGTTGTTGCTGTAAACTTGCTTTCCAGATGTTTTAAATGATTGTCCAAAAAGTCCACAGTGTGAAAGGGAGACTGAATGGGAACACCATCTGAAACCAAATGACAAAGGTGGAGATTAGTAATCAGCCGTTAGAGTAGAGATGACACTTGGGTAACTGCAGATGTATATTGTAGATACAATTACAATTACTGATGAACGTACAACAAACAATGAATAAGGTTCTCTGAACAGCAATTATTAATTCAAATATAGACAGTCAAATTCAGGCATTCAGGTCTGAATAGTTATGCTATTAATGATTAATGTTTTTTCCCTCCATTGCTCTCATTTCGTCTTTGGAGTGTGTCTGATGAAGAAGCGTATTCTGCGGGTTTCCTTCAGAGAGTAATGCCGACTTCTGATCATTTCAAACAGTGAAATGTTCCCTGATTTCAAAACTTTGGCACTTGTAATTTCAATTTACAGTGCAGCAACAGAGCTCCAATTAAGCCCACAGATTGGATTTTTCAAAGCCATCTGTCAAAATGACAGACATGGAGAAAGTCCAGCTCGATGTCTTCTGTGAACAAGAAAATGTCATCCGTTCCTACACTGAACTCTACCCTCTTAAAGTCATTATAATAACTTGATATAGTAATTCCGATATCACAGTTCCAGGAAAATTTGTCAATGTCGCTGTTTTGTCAACAGCGACATTGCTATTGATAAATCACCAGATTTATCAATAGCAGATAAATCTGGTGATGGTATTTGAAATTTGAATGGGTGCCCAGGACCACCCATTGCCATTCCCCTGGTTTTACTATAACATTCTATTCATTTCTTGTACCTGGTGTCGCTTAAAATAGGTGAAAATTTGTCCCACTTCATTAAAACATATGCTTTGTAAAATGAGTGCCGTTAAACTAGTGAGCCCGTTTCCTCCTCTTTCTTGATAAGTAAGCTTAAAGACTTTCCCCTACACTTACTATGGAGTTTGGCCTGGATCAAGCTCAGAAGGTAGTTGCTGGTCTGCTGGAGCAATACGTTGTTGTCTCCTTCATATGTGCAGTTTGGGTCATTATCATCACGCAGGTCACCCAGTCGGTTCACTGTAACACACAGAGTTATAGCGCTCACACTGACTCAGTGACCTGGGGGGGGGGGGATGTTTGTGATGAACTACTGACTGGCCAGGTATCCATGGCCACCACAGGCCTCTCTGCACTCCTGGATGCCCCGCTGAGCCGTCCATGAACCCAGTGGTTTACTGGAGCAGCCGATGGCATGGATCTCTCTTCCCATCTCTGCCTGTGAAACACGGGATCAAAAGATTCAACTCCTGTGTGAAATAAAAGAACCGTGTTCCTCATGCCGTACTTACTTGTCTGTCACTGTTGTCCTTCATCAGCTGTCCGAACTGGAACTCAACAAAGTTCATGAAGATGGTTTTAGTGAAGTGTTCCAGGGCATATGCTGCTGCCACATAAGGGATCAGACGCCACTGCTACGATCCAAACAAAATATGTGCATGAGTATCAATAGTCATTACCTTAAGCATGAACATTTTCTTTTTAGAATGTTTGAAGTAATAGTAACTACATATGAAAAGCGGAGATCAAACCACCAGACTGTACTTTTTGAAATGAAGTCTGGTGGAACAAATGTAGTGAAAAAACATCCTGTTCCTGTTCTTTAGCTAAATCCAATTGAATCTCTACTCTTTCTAAAAGCTTGAGGGTTTATAGTTCAGAAGGTTACAAATGATTCATTGAGGTTTGTTTTTTTTGTCAAATGATCACCTGTAACTGGTATTCCAGAACTGGAATCTCCTCTGTGTTACTTGGTCCAAACTGTTTCCTTGTGGCTGAGAATCGAATAGCGACAGTGACAGCAAGCTTCAAGTTGACTAAAGCCATCCTGGTGATATAAATCCGACCTCCGGAAAGGGCCCCCAAAGATGCTCCAAAACGCTTATTAGAGTCCTACAGGAAAGAAAGGATATCGTAGCTTTTGTCAATATTGGACTCGTCATCCAATTTTGACAAGTCTAAAAAATAATGAGTTCTTAACAACAAAGTGTCCACTTGCGTGAAGCTGCATAAGAACAAGCACTTTCAATCTGTGAAACTCTGTTTTCACAAATTACAACTAATTGGGTGTTTAAAATAATTTAAAAAAGCAAAATGCTGAAAGATGACAAATGTGTATTTCCTGAATGCAATTGCTGTGTGCCACTTAGTGATCATACACATGGCTGGTGTCCTGAAAAAATGCATTTAAAAAAGGATGTTCTTTAAAAAGCAGTATTTGTATTCTTAGGGCTTTTGGTTATAAGGGAGGCACTGCATACAACCTAATGTTTTGAAGTGAAAAATTTAAACATAGTGCACAAAACATGTGCACGCATAATAGCACATGGAGTAAGCAATTCGATTACCTTAAGTCGCACTGTTTATGTCATGGAAGGTGGTAAAAATGAATTATTAAAGCCGTTTAGCTTAACACTGGAGAGCTAAAGCCTCTGGTGAAAAATCCAGTTTCTTTATTCCTTTAAACCTTTAATTATACAGTCAGATTCTCTTTCCATTCAGACATCAATATGTGAATGGCTGCATAAAACAAGAACATCATTTGTTCTGTCCACTCAGTACAGTCTGAGTCTGATAAGAAGTGGATTCTCAGCAAAAGATGAGATCATGGAGTGTAAACATAGACCGTGTCCCTGAAGGCATCATCCCTGTGAACTCCAGGTTATTTAAACAAATGGACCTGGAATATTTTCTTTCTATAAATGAACACAGGCCAATGTTCCTTGACTATTCTTGTGTCCAGAATCTAATGCTAAGTTTTTAGCGCATTTTATGGTCGGCATCAATCACTTTTTCTGTCTGAGAAAAAATGACTGAAGGACCTCTGTGTTTGTAGCCAGGAAGTTGTAGCTGATAGACCTTATATTGTAATCTGAACTAAACTAAAACACCTAAATATATTAAATATTTACTTCCAATATTTGATAACTATTTTTTTAAGTAGCCAGGAGGTATTGAGTAGCTGGTTACATTAGCGTGGTCTTCTGCTGCTGTAGCTCATCTGCTTCAAACTTTACATGTCATGGTTTTGGAAATTATAGTCTGCATACATTGATTGTTAGTAATCTCTATAATCTTAAACCAGGTAATTCTCCTCACACCTCTGACATCAACAAGGACTTCATCCAGACAACTATCGCCATCTTTTTTGGGATATTCTCTGAGTGAAAATCCGATTACCTCAACAGTTACGTCACTTACGTAACCATTCTGAGGCTAATTTTGAACTTCACCAATCATCTTCACTATATCTACATAATGTTGAAATGCAGAGTTGTGCTATGTGACTGACTGATTTGGTACTTGTGTTAGCAAGAAATTGAGGAGGTGTAGAAATACCTTGAATGGTGTCACATATTGTCCATCCGGGGTAACATCGCCTGTCCGGTTTAGCAGGTTTTCCCTGGGAATTCTCACATTGTGAAACATAGCAAACCTGTTGCAAAAAGGGCCAAAAGAATAAAACCTCGTGTTTTATTAGAAAGAAGCAATGCAGCATAAATCAAACAAAACTGTTTGTGATGCATTTATGATATTTGGTTCCTTACAGTACTTTACTAGTTCTGACTCTGAATAGCACTACACTCTCCTGATTCTCTACACATCATGTCTCATCTTCTATTATGAGAGAACTCAAAGTAAGTTTGTAATTTAATCATAGATATTTTTTGCTGACTTTCCACAAAACTGTATTACGTTAGTCCAGGTAAATTATTGTTCAGTCAACTTTAAAAACTGAGTTTAGTAAGTGTTTGGATTATACCCTGTCAAAAACTTATAGAGTAAGTATGGTATAAAGTACCGCTGCAGCTACCTACCCATTATCCAGTCCATTCTGGCCTAATTTTTTTCCCATGTCCCCAACTAGAACACCAGGTAGAGCCAGCAGGGATTTTGGGTCTCTTATCTGCAGAACATGGGTTTCAAATGAGGTATTACAGTAATCAGGTTATCTCATCTTTAGATAAAGATCAGAAATAGTGAATGCGTAATAACAATACAATATTGAACATGAGAAATATGTTATGTCACATACTCACTAGAAAGGCTTAATTGGGATTAAGCTTTTCTTGGTCAAAAAATCTTACAATATTGATCTATCACTAAAAAGCAAAATCTGAGTTTAAATCAGTCCAAATAAATGTGTCTAAACTAGACTGCTGTTCAATCTAGGCCACATGAATTTCACACTTTTCTGTGATAATGTCCTGTGTTGCAAGTTGACACCAATAGTTTCACACCACAGGAATAGACACACAGTATTTCTTTACATACGTTGGTTGAGCATAGAAAATGCAGGTATGATGCACTTTTCCAATATCAAATATTGATTCTATGCAAAATAAAGCTAAGATGTGTGAACTCTTACTTTTGACTTACTTTTGTAAACTGCAGCGAATTACACTTTTCCTTGCTTTTTTCTTTTTTTGCTAGCTACCGCCAGTCAGACTTGATTATCTTCTAACTTCTAAGAATGTACATATTGAGCAAAGTTTTGTTGCAAGACTCCAATGATAATAATCATAATCATAATAATAATAATAATAACAATAATGTGAAGTATTAATATAAGTATATAGAATAAAGAAGATTAATGGGAGTTTAGCAGTTTAATCTGGTTGTTCTGCAGTTGAAGCAGCAGGGAGGACAACCATGGTGACGGTGGAAAAGGTATTTGGTGATTGGCCGAGCCCTGGCCAGGCAGCGACTGCGAATTAACTAATGAATGAAGCAAGCAAGCTCAGTCCCATTGATTCTCTCTGCTGACCTCACCACCAAACTCTGACTGGTCAGTTTCCAGTAAGAGGTGTTAAATGCCCAAAACCAGACTGGGATGCTGCTGGTCAGTAGGCTCTCTACTGTCCCACCGTAGGAAGTGGTGAGGATGGGAGGTTTTATTCACAATTACAAACACATACTTTACGTAATCGGAGCCTTACCGGAACAATAAAAGAGTGCAGGCCATGGCACACCTGGTCAGGTGTGTAGAGCTGAGCAAATACGACAGCATGAGTGGCCGTCTTTCCCATGTTTCCAACCCAGAACTTTGCAGCCTCAAAGTCTGGAGAATTGATGACAAATTCCTGCAGCACAGGCACAAAGTATAAAAAAGAGCGTCATACATTTTGCAACAAATCATCACAATAACTACCGGTTTATGACATTGCAGCCTCAGCCCAAAGCATTCAGTTCTGTTTGTCAGTGGAATATGGGGTATGAGGTCACCCCATAATCCAGCCCAAATTCCAAACGCTGGTCCTCAGTGATGGTTTCTGATATTATGGGCGACTTGGGCAAACCTACCTGTCTATAAATGTACTGGTGAAATGCAAAGAGACCAAGAGGGCATTGGGATACTGCAGAAAGACCAAAGGATCATCCCGCAATCTCTCCATATAGAGCTAGTTCAGTTAACCACATTTTAAACTGAGGTTTTCCACAATTTTAATATTATTTTCTTGGCTACTACCTTACCATACACCACAGGCATTTGCATGGAGTTGATATAGTTAATAAGTAAAGGAGAATATCTAAATAATGCAGTCTGGGGATCAGGACCCAACATGCACTTATAGATTTGTGAAATCCAGCTGAGTTTGAGTTTCAGACCAGAACAGATGAGGCCAGCAGCCTTCAGTGGACATTTATCACAGTGTGAAGAGACATTCTATGCTGTTTTGTTTTAGAATAGTGGGGTTTGTGAAACAACTTTCACTGAATTAACTGACGCTTCACATTAATACAACAAGACCAAATCTTAAGGGGTTTGTGACAAAGTTCATTCACCATTTCCTCTGAGAGGAGAGCCAAAGGTCCTACACACATTCGCCTGCCACACTGCGATATGTCAGGCCGAGGACACCCCATATTACAAGCTATCGCAAGTCAGCCACCGAAAGGCCAGACTCAGAGACCCACCGCCCTCACAGGTACCCCTACCCTCCAAGCCACCACAGTCCCTCCAGGCATAACCCAGAACCCTTAGCTCATTTATAAAACATTTATATGAACAATTTAAAAAGGTGTTGTGGTTGTGTATGCTTGACCTGGGAAGAAAGGTCATATGTGGCTGTGGTTCTCATGGCTCGAGTGTTGCTACCATGGCTCAGCTCAGTCAGTGCAAAGCACCCAAACGTCTGAGAAAAAAGATGGGCAAAATGAAATCACTAAACTTAACTAGTACTATTTATTACTCGCCATTAAAGGACAATGTGAAGAACAAAACTCACATTGTTGTTTCTTGTTCAATTAGTAAAAGTAAAGCTGTTTGCATTTTGAAGTTGTCACTTACTTCCATGTCTTCAATGTCCTTTACATATTTGCCATGTCTGCCTGACCCTGAACCGATGATAGTTCCTGCAAACATCTGAAACAAGATTTCAAGAGTTACTCGTTTTACTCTGACAAGTACTTTGAAGCAGAACACAAGAAACTTTGAGAAAAAAATGACACAATAGTGTCTTCACAGGTCAGGCAAAAAAACCAATCCTCCAGCTGCAGCTGAGCCAGAGCACTGCTGCTGGTGTTCTGACTAAAACCAGGAAGATGGAGACATCACCCAGTTCTACAGTCCTTCCACTGAGAGAAGAGACTTTAAATTGTTTTGTTAGTTTATAAATCACTGCCAGGCTCAGCACCACAACACATTCAAGATCTGCTGTTGTTGTATCAACCTTCCACACCGCTCAGGTCTCCTGGTTCGAGATCTGGTCTGAGATGCATCCAGAGCCAGAACCCAACATGGAGAAGCAGCATTCAGCTTCTATGCAACACAAATCTGGAACAAACTTCCAGAAAACAGCCAAAACTCTGAGTTCCTTTAAATCTGGACTAAAAAGCCACCTGTTTACAGCTGCTTTAGAAACACAAATGAAACATTGACCACCATATTTCATCTGTATGAGTTTCATGATAGCACTCATAAAACTGTAATGTTAAGTTGTTGTCTGACTGGTGTTTTCTTTATAACTTTGCAATTTTGTGTTTTTATTATGAAAAGTATTCCACTTGCTGCTGAAATGTGCTATGCAAATAAACTGGGAACTTGAATCAGGTTCGCCAGTAATTCATTGGCGATATTATTGATGAGGACCAAACAGGATTTATTAGAGGTTGTCAAACCCAAGACAACATCAGGAGGAAACTTCACTTCATAGAGCATCTTTAAAACAATAAAACAAAAGCTATTTTAATTAGTCTGTTTATCGACAATGTTATTTTCAATTTGTAATAAGCTAGTGGCACAACATAAAGATCTTTAGGGTAAACTCAGAATAAAATTTGAAAAATGACAGGAAGAGAGAAAGGACGTATTGCATTTTCTGATTTCAGAGAATATTGTTATGTTGCTCAAATTACTTCCATAATATATCTAAGTGCTAAAATTATTAGGAAAGATGGAAGGATATAGAGCTAAGAGTGCGTTGAAAAGAACTGCAGGCTATCAGTGGACATACAGAGACTATATCTAAGTATGCTAAATCTTTTACTTGTTTCTCAGTGGAAAGATGGCTCTACAGAATCCAGAAGTACAAATTTGAAAGAGAATTATGCAATTAGTACAACCAGCCTCCAATAAAAAATTCATTCAAGATCCTGAATTCAAACAATAGCTAGAGAAAGATTTAACAGCCTTGTGTGTAGTCCCTAGAGACAACCACGCTAAAAGTTTCCATGTTCTGAACAGATGATTCCAAGCACGCTGTAGAATAGGAAACTTACATTTACACTAGCTTAAGGGATTAGAAAACGATTCCTAAGAATAATGCATGCTTAGCTTAAATGTTTTAATTAAAAGCAACAATTCTAAAGCAGACAAATTACTATCACAGTTTAATCACACAAAATCTATCTGTAAAACCAAAAAAAGATCTTACCACTCTGTTAAGGCCATACTTGGCGACCAGAGCCCAGTCATACATGCCCAGACAGTCGTCCAAGATGACAACCTTCCACGGGTTTGCCATCATATCTTCTTTAGTCAGGAAGTTGTAGCGAAAGAGCTGCTTTACCCTGCATGTTTCACATTAGATCTTTCTTCACGCACCATTTTTAGTAAAATATATTGAGCAAAACCTCCCAGATAGGTTTTGTCATGTAGCATGTGTGATGATGTAATGTTCAAAATAATTCAGACAAGAAACCAATACCTGAGGAAGTTAAGTTCTCTCTTTTTCTCAATAGAAACGTCCTCTCCAGGCTGGCGGGAAAATACGGGATCATTTTCCAAACTCTTGAACACGTGTTGCTGCACCAGACATAAGAGGAGAAAATAAATGGAACATCTACATAAAACAGAACAAACACATTCATTTTTAAGTACGAAATTGTCTTTTTAATGGCGTGTTTCTGCCATTTTTTAAATGTATTTATGTTGAAAATTAAACTTCTTGTTGAGCCACACTTCATCCACCCTATGTCAAAAACATCGGGTGTTTTTGACATAGGGTCAAGTCCAGCCCTCTGACCCCAAAAAATGAGAATTTATTAGTATTTAAAACTTTCCCTTGCTGGGGTGATAACTTGCGGTATTACAAACACTTAAAACTGAAATAGGCTGTCTAAATGATAGAAAAATAAAAACTGGATCCAATATTATTTTGGAAAACCTTTGACAGCAGAGAATCTGATCTCACTTTGAACTGTAATATTTCCTCTCCATCAATGAAGTGGAGCATCTCCTTCCAGCTGAAGGAGGCTTTGTTCCTGTAAGCGTCAAGCGGACCGCTGGGGAGGTCAGCCACAACCTGCTCCATGTTCTGGACAAATTCAGAGCTTCACCTCCTGCAAAGGAACAGCAGCACGTTTTATCAGCGGGCTAATAAAACAGAACAGAAATCAACTTTTAAAAATAATAAATAGTTAAACTTTCAATAACAGGCAATTATTTTCTTTCCCTGAAACATTGTTATTTAATGTCTTACTGCTTTCATTTATTTACCTATATCATGGTCAGCATGGTTATTTTTGCCATACATACAGTGCAGATAAAAGTCAGTCACCCTCTGGGAGATTTTACTCCTTTTTAATGTTTTTAGAAATCAATAATGATTAACAAAATGTGTGTGTCATTTTTTTCAACAACTCTGATAAAGAAAAATACAAAAAAAAAACTTTTATTGTCAAAGTGGGAACTGACTTCTACAAAATAATAAAACTTATATAAAAATAGGTAACAGAATTAGGGCCTGCATAACTATTTACAATATGCTTTAAAGCGGTATCCTAAATTTATATAAGAACAGAGAGGGAAATGCAATATAAAGCAGATGTGTTTGCAGAACTCTTAAAGGTATGTGCATATCAGTTTGCTGAATTTTTTCCTAGATGGAAAAATTAAGCAAAGTTAAAATATTATTCAATTGGGGAAAATATAAAAGTACATAATTGATGAGTATAAAAAGGAATGAGATGAGATTAAAAAAAATGCTATAATAAATTAAATATGTTCATTTAGATTCATCCGTGTGTATCTATTAGATCTGATATAGAGTGTATTTAAACTAAAAGCCAATGAATGACAAACACAACAGAGAATCAGAAGAGCTGAAACAGAACACAAAGTCCAGACTCCAACCTGATAGATAAAATGCACTTGAGCTGTGCATTAAAAAATCCCCACATCGCAACATTGAACTTGGCTTGCATGTTCTCCTTAACATTTATTTTGGAATTTGGTTTCATTCTTTCTTCGTAGCATATCCTACGATTTGTTTTAACAGTTTTATACATGTAAAATTATTGTGGAACATCAAAAATCATTCGTCTAATGTTGAAGGCGCATTCTTAACATATCCTATCAATCCATAACACATTAACAGCCAGTCACCTTACTTGTAATTACATTAGAGGATATGGTTATTTACCGAGTCCTAAATGTAGTTTCTCCCCTAATAAAATGATGTGTGCTTTCTGAACAGACCAAAAATACATGCCCGACTGAATACACGACTAACGGCTGAAGGAATGTATAATAACCCATCATAAACACCTTATTTCAGCTCGTATCCTTTCAAGAGTTTAGCTCAAGTCAGAGGGCTGACGGACAGATAAATAGATAGATAAAGAAACAGAGAAAACGCACTAAATGTTCTGCTTTCTTCTTACCCTTTGACCTTGTTTAGTTACGTCTGCATAACTGGGTGAAAAGTTCATCAGACGTTGCTTCCCTGCTAAAGAAAAAACTCCGCAAGACCTTGTGACTCGCTAGGTAAGTACACTTCCTGTCTGACTCCTTAACAATAAGAGAATCCACTTCAGTCATTTAAATTTGAAAATATTTACATGATGAAAAACAAACCTGGTCAGTCATTTCCAGGAGACTCCTCCTCTCTTTCATTTGAGTTATCATGTAATGACTTATTGTAGACATGAACTTGATCTGACATGTCGTCCTTTAAAACCCGAAGGCGACTTCCTTCTTTTATTTTGAAAGTTTGAACTTGTTTTTATTTTTTAGCACAATAACTTTATTGGCTCCTATTTGACAACGTTAAGCCAACGTTAAACTTACCAGGCTAGTTTCTAATATTAACTTTAATTGCTATTATTTAAAAGTACTGCCAACAAAAAATAAACAGCTGTGACAAAAAACAAAACTGACACATAATGATACAGACCACAGGGAGGTCATTCTTTCAAAATATAAAGATATCACGTATTTGTCATTAATTTGAATGAATACGTAAATACAAAGGTTATATTTGAACATTCCGTGTTTTCAGATTTCAGTGAATTAGGAAGAAAAACTATTTAGACTAGTGACTTTCTTGAAACACATATTGAACCATTTTAACTGCTAACACACGTTTTAAGGTATATAGTATAATCTACTATCAAGTTACAGTTATTGTCTATATATATACACACACACACTAAAAAAGGTGTACTTTTTTTAGAGTATAGATTAAATCCTCATGAACCACACTCCATACCAGTAGGTGGCAGTAATGCTAATCTAACCTTTCTTGCCAACCGCCAATAAAAAATCATGAAGAAGACTGTTGTTATGATTAACAAATGACGTCACATCCACCATCAGCCTATGGTCACCATCACCGAGTTAGCTCACAGGCTAGCTTTCAGCTAAAAGCGCTGCTGACGGTTATCTATGAGTCGCAAAAGAAACCCCAGTTTTCTGGAAACAAAACGGTCTCCTGAATTCTACGGTGCATTCATGGACCTCGCCGGGACAGCAGACAGAGCTGACGATGATTGTCTCGAGCTGGAACGCGAAGAGGAGCTCTTGTGCTCGGTCAGCGACATCGCGGAGCACCTGAAGCGAAACATCGCCGTGGTTCTGGAGACAGCTCAGGCGGAGATCCGACGAGTGGTCAGTATCCGGATACAAGTCCTTAAAATGGAGCTGCGCGAGAAAAATAAGGAGATTGAAAAGTTAAAAGCTAAGCTCGAGGTGGTTCAGAGGGACGGAAGAGATGGCTTTACCACCCTGGAGCCGACCACAGACTCTGGCTTCATGAAATTCCCTTTCAACCTGGGGTCCAAGCATGGCAGCATCGACCCCAGGCGAGCCAAATCTGTTATCCCCGAGGTGAAAAGGGAAAATATAGATGCGATTTGTGACTATCTGATGAAAGATAAAAACTCGAAGGGGAGCGGTGAGATGGACTCGGAGCTGGTCAGCCAAGCCAGGGGGGAAAAAGAGGTTGAGGAAGAACCGGAAATCCAGCCTCTGAGCCTGTGGTCAGACAGCAGGGTGGAAGCTTCAGGGCCGGTGCATGGAGACCCAGACTCCACCTCAGATTACATCTTCAGCATGCCTCCCATCGGCAGCAAACGGATGTATGACTATGAATGGATGGCACCAGCGGCATATTCTTCAGAGCTGAAAGGTAAACAAACAGGATGATAAATTGTTCTTAGATTACAGTTGATGGGGAAAAAATAAAAACCCTAGTATTTAATGCAACTTATGTAGACTACATAAAGTCTGCAATGTTGTTATGGTGGATGTGACGTCATAGTATTAGTCTATATTTTCGCAAGCAAAGGAACTAATAATCTTCCTTCAGCTGAAAATATCGATCATTATGAGATTTATTTATTTATTGTTGTTTTGATGCCAAGGAACTGCATTTTTTTCCCTTCTAAATCAGGAACAGCCAGTAGACCTGCTGTACTTTTATTCTTCCACACAAAAAATAAACTGGCAGGTCCTCTGGCATCTCCAATAAGGCCGTTAAAATCACTGCAATAGTGTAATCATTTTATGGCTTTATCAAGATTCGCAAAGCTTAATATCTTTAAATCCTTTCATACACTCGTAACTTAACTTCATGCTGCACGAGCTAGATATTACAAAATAAATTGCAACTAAGCTGGTAGACGGCTACTGTAAAAAATGTGGAAAAATAGAAACATACAGTAGATGTGATGTAGCAGCTTTTCTTGTGAAATTGTAGGCTGCTACTGTCTATTCCCATTTAAATGACTGTTTTCAGTTTGAGGTTTTAAATACCTAAAGTCAACTTAAAACATCGTGTTCTGACTGCACTGTGATTACTTATTTATTCAACCAGATAACAGTGATGTGACACATTTTGACTGCTACTACACCTATATTAAGTAAGATAATGTTGAAACGTAAGTCATTTGAAAAGTGCATTTTGAATTTACTCAGATCAGTTTGGTCTTTATATTAAAAAATAGCTTGACAAGTTGAAACATTGTCACAATGTCACGTGTCACAGCAAAAGCAAAAACAGAAGAACTCACTGTTCTACTTTTTGATGGAATGGTGATCATAAGGCTTTCCTATTCTTTCTTCCTAGACATGAAGCAGCCTGAAAGTGAAAACACCAGGGCCGCTGTGCTTGAGGATGATGACCACCACGCTGACAAGTCGTCCAGGAGGGATGGAGGTGGCGGACAGAAGCAAACCCAGGCCTGTTTCTCACACGTCCCGCTCTCAGACTGCTCCCCCAAACCCCACGGCTCTCCAGGGACGGAAGAGGCTCCGCTGGAAGACGGCACAGACAGGCCAGAGACAGGTGGGAAACAGACGCTCACCGCTAATGAGCAAATTGTTAAATGATATTTTTAAGGATTGTACAACCCAATACTAGCATTTCTCACATTTTTGCAGGTGGTGGCATGATGGTATTTATTCTGCTCTTTTATAAAGTGTTCGACCTTTTCTTTTTCTAGAGAAAACTGATCATTGATTTTTTTTTTTTAAATGTTCATTGCTTTTTTTCCCCCTCAGGTTATTTAATATGACCAAACAATTACAAGATTTTAGGGAAATTTTAGGTGGTCAAAAAGCAAAACTACCTTCACTCAGACTCTTTAATAAAATGAACAAGAAGAATATAATAGTAACGATTTATTTATTTATTTATTTATTTTTTTTACATAATATCAAAATTGGTAATTGCCTTTAAGGCCTCATTTTACTTTAGGAATATTTTCCTTCTAATTGTTTGCATTTACCTTGTGAAGTCCTTATTAATTTAAATATAAAGGCGGGAGATGTACATCACAGTGATTTTATGGCATGGTTTGACTTTGACACATTCTTTGCAGTAAAAAAAAAAGGAAAACATGTTTTTGCTGGATTATTATGGGGAAATTAAGAAGGGAAAAACATTATTTTGGTCCATATTACTCACCCCTAGTTAAATATTTATAGTAGGATGATCTCCTTGGTTGTCATTATGTCCTTCTGTACTAAAACTTGAGATGCAGAAAATTTCACATGGGCCTTATTCCACAGCAGGCTTCTAAACATGGAAAAACAAAGCAGCATTCATGGGCTCATTGTAAAGGGAATTACATTTCTTTAGCAAGACCAGACAGCAAGTTACGATCATTTACAAATATTTAGATCATGTGCTTTGTGTATGCTGGGCTTTTCTGATCATTGTATGATCAGAGAAAATGTTATTACAAATTAAGACCTAAAAGTGCATTTTGGCACTTTAATGCTGTTTTATGAAATGACGGTTGCTTTAAGAGAGGATTTTTACATTTTTTGGAAGCAGAGGAGAATTATGAAACGTCTGTTTATGTAAAGCAGTGGTGAATCTGAGATAATGCAGTGAATTCTCTCATTCGTTGTTTTCTATCTGAAGATGGAAAAGAGTTTGCAGAATGCACTGACATTTTATTTATTTATTTGTTTTTTCAAAGTTGTCTGTCAGTGAGTTTAGAGAAGATTCTGATGACAGAAGAGTTTCTTAGTGACTTGCCAAAGATTTCAGACCGAGGTACAGTAATCCTTTTTTGGAGCATGCTCTAACTTTACAACAACTGCAGGAGGCGCTGCCGAGCATGGAACGTGGTAAAGCTCCAGGGATAGATGGCTTTCCTGTGGAATTTTCTAAATCATGTGTTGGACGTCCTCAGTAACAGTGCAGTGAGGGGAAAGTGTTGCAGAGCTCTGCTCACTGTTGTTCATAAGAAGGAGAATCTTCATGAAATAAAGAATTAGAGACATCTCAGTTTGTTATGTGCTGATCATAAGATCTTCTTAAAAGTTCTGGCATTCAGATTGAAAAAAACTGATCAAGTTATACATGTTGATCAGTCTTATTGTATCGCTGAGTAATAAGAGATAACATATCAGTTTGAGATTATTTGGACATCTCTAATTTATTGGACGTGTTGACCAAGAAAAGGGATTTGATCGGGTGGAGCACCAACATCTCTGGAACAGTTTGAACGCCTGAGCCCCAACAAGCTTTCAAACGATTCTGAATCAAATAGAACAGAGGCGAGAGAAAGCATGTGGTAAATCACTGGGAGTGTTGTGGCTGTTGGGTCGGAACGCCCGGGATGACCAGCAACCTAAAGCTTGAACAGTCAGATGCCCCAGCTGGATGCTGCAGAAGCGGCTTCTGTATGGAAAGAATGGGAGGAACAATGTTCGGGAGAGATGCCGGACCTCAACAGAACTTGTCGGAGATGTGTGGAGAATCGGGAACAAGTGGCTTGAGTTCCTGATTCGGTGATGAAAAGTGGATCTTGATGTGAAACGTCTGGATTGAAAATGGTGAAAGATTGGTGAAAGGAAGGAGTTAAGACAGAAGAGATGAACTGAGCAAGACGTAGCAAACTGATCAGTTTTACTTCTGATCACACTGACCCAGGTGTGCAAAGGGAACTGCTCTGTATACTTGCTTAATATTGCAGTATAAGCAACAGGTGTCCATGTTGTAACATGAGATATTTACACACAAACATTTTTCCTTTATACTTTTATTGAAATACATACCAGTGCTTAAAAAAAGAAAAACTGAACCACGTATTCTTCTTCAGTGTTGGAAATGAACAGCCACACACTCTTCCTTAGTCTCTCTGTATTTGTTGCTCTCAATGTCACTTTTGTCTCATGGCGACTTTGCTCTGGAGTTTGTGCCGTCCTCTTCATCACACAGCAGTCCAGCCTTTCGAGCGTGTTGGTTAAACATAGTTTTTTTAGCCACATTGATGTGAAAAAAAGGCAGCGGCTTACAGTATGGAAATGAGGTTACTGAAATTGAAGCAGTATCTGTTACTCATTTGTTTACATATGTAAATTGATGAGAATAAGCCCTGCATGTGTCTGTCTCTGCTCTGCACAATGAAAAATCCTGCCTGTGCATGGGATGAAGGTAAAACTACATTAATATGAATTCATATTGAGACATAAAAACAGACTTAGTAGTTAATAATTAAAGTGTAAACTACACATCCGTTTGTGCCATGTAACATTGAGTTTTAAATTTAAATAGTCATTTAGAAGAGATGCTGCCATTTAGAAGCATGACAGTATCCCTGCTTTCCTGGTTTGCACATTCTCTAAGATGAGGGCTGAACAAGGGTTCTCTCTTTTCCACTTCCACTCTTACTCAGGTCCGAACCAGAAACGGCTCTGACCTTCCACATCCCAGACTTACAGAACAGCAGTCTAGTCTTTTTTCCTATTGTCCAGCAGATAGTTCCTGATTCGGTTAAGTACCTTATTGTCACATACGTGCACCCAAGAATATATTTAACCGAATTATGTTTGCTTGTTTTCCAGGCCAACAGTTTACCAGCCACACCTACATCTGTTCACTTTGTGGAACCTTTTGCCCCGACTCCGTGTTTCTGGAGGATCACATCAAACTCATACACCCAGATGCTGATGACGCATCGGCCGCCAGGGCCCAGAAGTTAATCTCCTCAGCTGGACCCGCTGGGGAAGATGGCAGCAGTGATTCTGTCAGCGTTGGGACGGGGAACCGTGAGGGCAGTCCAGGAGTGAGCACTGGAGGAGGACCTGTGAAAAAGGAGATTAAAACTGAAGGGGGGTACGAATGCGGGGACTGCGGCCGTCACTTTAACTACCTTGGCAACCTGAGGCAACACCAGCGCATCCACACTGGAGAAAAACCTTTCATGTGTCCAGAATGTGGCGAGAGGTTTCGCCACGCCGCCCGATTAAAAAGTCACAGGTTGGTGCACAGCGGCGCCCAGAGTCCTTTCCCGTGTCCGCAGTGTGGGAAAGGTTTCTCTGTGCTTTCTGGTCTCAAACGACACCAAAGGGTGCACACCGGTGAGAGTCCGTATGCCTGCCCCGAGTGTGGTCGATGCTTCAAAGAGCTAGGAAATTTGTACACCCACCAGAGGATCCACAGTGGGGCTACTCCTTACTGTTGTCAACAATGTGGACGCTGCTTCCGCCATCTAGGTACATATAAGAGTCACCGGTGCTCTCCAGCACCATAACCGCCTTTAAAGTACATTGACCGTAATAGTCATGAAAGATGAAGTAGAAACAAGTTTTAGACCCTGAGATTCTTTTCTGTTACTTTGAGCATTTTGTGACAGTAAAATACACTAATGATGTGGAAAATATGGCTAAAGATGATCATAAAGCATCTCAGAACATGTTTTCTAATGCTTCCTGGTTCATTTTTGAGCAGTAGCAATGTTCTCAGGGACTTAAAGTCACTTGTTTTCTAGGTTTTGTCCTGATCCTATAGTCCACAGAATACGGCCATTAACATTAAAGGTTGAGGGTTTTTGGACTGTATGCATTTAGCTGTAATTATTTTTGACAACATATTACTTGTGATATATCCATGTGAAATAGCAGATTTAATTAAAATATATTTATAGATTTATTCCACCTTGTGAATTGGCTTAAGAGCAGAAAAACCTGGCATGATCATTGAGATTGATGGCATCACATTCCGTGTGTTTGTATTTTAATACAGTATTGATTGCAGTTGTATGTTTTAGAATTGCTTGTAAAATGTTAGTAAAAGTTTCTCTTATTTATACATGCTGACAAATGGCTGACCATGCTCGCTTTCTCCTGAAAAGTGATAGTCTTGTTTATCTTTATGCACCACATTGGAATGAACCATAAAGCCGTCTGATGAATTCACACAGCTCACAGGTGTTCATGTTAGAGACTACAACGTCAGTCCCAAGCCTGATCCTTTGGCTGCAGTTTCCAGTATTATTTCGAAGCAGAAGGTTAACAGAATCGGGAGGAACTTTTTCCTTTGAGCTCCGTGGAGGAAGATGGAGGCCTCCACTACTGACAGTAAAACATAAAGCCAGTCTTGCATTTACTAACATGTATGTTGCTGAGCCCAAAGTATCCTAATCTTATTGGATGCCATTAAACTTTAACCAGTTTTAGTTCATGCGTGTGTTTTATTACTGTGACAGGGTTCGGGACGTTGTTGTTACTTTTGGTGTTATTAGTTCGTTCTTGTGCACAAAGTGTCTCAAAAGGACTGTTGCAGGATGAAGCAGGTTTTTATTCATTCAAGCAACAGTTTATAATATACTTTGAGAATCCATTGCTGGTAGTAATAAGGCTGAATATTTAATATATGATATAAAATGTTTTAAGAAAAATAAACCTTGCATTACTTTTATCAAATGATCTATATGTGTATGTACGTATAGCTACACAATGCAGAATGTTTGCTCCAGGAATCAACCAATATATTTCATAGCTCAATCACTGTTGGTCAACAGTCCTCACTATGCTGTTTACATTTTAACACCAACATGATGCATATCTCATCATCACTACGTGGCATCATCATCCTCAATGGTAATATTAGGCTTCCTCTGTTTACAGGGCAGATTCAAGCTTCATCATACAGCAGAGATCTTATTGCTCCGTATGCTCCTAACAGATCACTTCATTCAGACTGCTGGTTTACTGATGGCTCCTAGAACTTCAAAACGTAGAATGTGAGACAGATTGTGCATCAGGGTCCTGTCCTGTGGAACCAGCTCCATGTTTCAGTTTGCGAGGCGGCAGACACCCTGGATACTTTTAAAGACAAGGCTTAAAACTTTCCTTTTCGATAAAGCTCATAGTTTGACTGGCTTAAGTTTTCCTGAACTTCCTCTGTAGTTCTGCTGTTATAATCACAGTCTTAATGACTTTTCCTTACTCAGCTACATTCTCCTTCTCTCCTATTTGGGATCATATTCTGTTATTTCAATTTTTACCTTTATTCTCTCCCAGGTTTTGTTCTTCACAGAATCTACATCTGGCTTGTCGTTCTGTGCGTGTGCGCTCTCTCTGTATTCTCCTCTCTCCAGTGAGCCGTGGCAGGTTGCCATTCACGCTGAGCCAGGTTCTGCTGGACGTTTCTTTCTTCCTTCCTCAATTGGAATCTGTCTGTATGACTAGATTGAATTTACTTTTTTTTGTAAAACGCCTTGAAAAACGCCTTGAAACGCATATTATGTTGTGAATAAATAAACTAAAAACTGCATTAAACCAGAGCGTCCCTATGGCAACCAGTAAAATATGGTCAGGGGTTTTTGGTACAGTACCTTTATTGAAAGGTTGCTCTATGCCTCAAAAATCTCAGTTTTACAACAAACCATTTTGATTGTACTAATTATCAACATGAAACAGTGAGAAGATTACTAATATTTTTCACAATTTATCAGCAAGGGGGGGGGGGAAAATAAGTTTTAGAATGATATTTAACTATACAATGATCTTTATGTTACAGAACATGTACAGCAACATTAAAAAACTGCATTCAAAAAAATGTGCGTACAGCTGCAGTTATTTCAAAATTTCACAAAATAACTGTATTTAAAAAAAAAATCAAAATTACAAAATCTTTAAAAAAAAAAAAAAAAAGTAAAATACGAGTATCATATCACCCCATTGAAACATTGTCATCTTAAAGTCAAAAAAGAAGTGCTCTTCATATGAAAAAAATCCTCCTGTAAAAGTGTTTACAGTGTCTTTGATGCCAATTTGAAACAAACATAAATACTGAAAAAAATTCTAACAAAATCAAGCATCTCAGAAAGAAAATAATACTAAGTCACTATTTTCAGATCTCAGTTGTATAAGTGTACAAAAGGAATTTTGTATTTTAGTTACCTAGTGCCGTAGTTTTGCAAATATAAAAAAAAAAACATTCTTTTTTCTTGATGTAAGAATCTTAAAACAGGTTTTCCGACTGCATATAGCTTTTGTTTGTTTTACTGTATTTCTTATGAATGTTTGCATCTTGTGTTCTTTGTTTTATGTGATGAAAATTAGCATTAAATTCAAATTCAAAAATACTTTATTAATTCCAAAGGGAAATTAGATGTTTCAACTCATTAATTTGGATTCTTGGGAGTTATTGAAGATGGTGATGGCTGTAGGAAAGATCTCTTGTAAAGGTCTGCATTCCAGTGATTTATTAGCAACCAGTATATAACACTGTACCTTCATTAATATAAACTGTCCCATTTAAATTATAATAATAAAAAAAGCTGTTATAATGGAAATGTTCTTAATTATTTTTTGAAATCCTAATATGTTTAACTGTTTTAGCAATCAGAAATGTACTAAACACTGCCAATGTTTTTGTTACTTCACTATATGTTTTTAAAACTTGGTTTTTCATTGTCTATGACTAAAACGGTCTCTCGGTTTAAATCTCAGTTTCTGTCTTTATGATCTAAACGGTGGCCTTGTCCCCTGAGGGGCCAGGTGCCCCCTGTTTGTCATGTGCACCAGATATCCAGTGGTAGCACTCGGTGCCAGTGGCATTCTTGTTTCTTGGCTTTACACCACAATGAGTGCAGTAGAAAATACCCAGTGCCACCATCACCACGATGAAGATGCATATGGGCACAAGAAGGCCAACCAGGAGCCCAGTGTTACTCTGTTTATGCTCCCTGTCGTCTTGGACAGAATCCAGGTTGTCCCCATTTCCCCCACCCCCATTCGGGAATGGGGGGAGTGGCTTCGGTGTGGGAACAGCAGGGTCTTGAGAGTGTGTAATTTCCTCATAATTCTTTCCCTCCTTTCCAGACTCCTGCCCAGGGAACTGGGGGTAATCATTGGGAGAGAACTTTTCCTGCTCTGCATCTTTCTTTATGTCTGAATCTGTATGTGGGTTGTCCAAACTTTGAGTGGAAGTAGAAAACGTTGGCCACCAATTCCAAGCTCCCTCTGAGATTGTAGACGTGGAAAGGAATGGTATAGTTGTAGTAGTTTCCTGTTCATCATCTTCATACAAGTTATCCACAGAGCTTAAGCTAGTCCTGGGTTTGTCCTGGGAGGCACTTGTATCCCACATTTCCTCAGTTTTGGAGGCTGTTGATGGATTGGTCAGCCAGTCCAGAGGTTGCTCCTGATTTCCTGGCCAGTGATCGGTGGTTGGCTCTGGGCTCCAGGGGGACAAAACAGGATTCCATCCAAGTTCAATCTGTCCAACATGAGGAAAGGGGAGAGGGGTAGATCCAACCTGATTGTTCCCTATTTTCTGACACGTTGACTGATCAGACGAAAGTTCATAGCCATACTTACAGAAGCACTGAAAACCACCCATATGATTCTCACACATTTGCTCACACATCCCAGGAATCTGACACTCATCATCGTCTAGGCATTGTGTGGGGTCTTCTCTATCAACTGAAAAACCCAGATGGCAGTGGCAGGTATAGGAGCCTAGAATGTTTTCACAAGCATGTTGGCATACGTTATCCAAGCACTCATCTATATCCTCACATTCCCCTATTTCATTGATGACATAGCCCTCCAGACACTGACATTCAAATGTCCCTGGTGAATTTGTACATCTCTGCTGACAAGGAGCCTGAAGACACTCATCCACATCTAGACAAGCATGTTCATCTGGTGCAAGCATGTATCCATCAGGGCAGGCACAGCGGTAGCCGTCTGAAAGAGGCAAACACTCAAACTCACAGGGGGCTCCTTGGCAAACGTCAGGCTCACAGGTCTGTCCGTCATATCTGAGATGAAAACCTTTTGCACAGTCACAGGAAATTTGACCACCGGCTTGTGTGCAGAAATGTTCACATCCACCATTATCCCGCTCACACAACTGGTGTGAAATTGAGGGATTTGAGCAAAGTAGCAGTTCAGGAGACCATCCTACTGAACCATCGTTTGTCCTCTTCACACACTGAACTTTCTGATTAGCATTTGTAAGGCATGGTAAATTAGCAACAGATCCGACTGGTAGATGGGTTAAGGTTGTGCTCTGCAGGTTAAAAGGTGTTGTATAAAGGACAACTCCTGAACCCTCACTTGACAAGGGCGAACACATTCCGTTGTAAGCGAAGTGGCAAAGATATCCATCAGCAGGGACAGAGCATGGACCATGAATCCATTTGAAGTTATCACTGTGTTGTAGTGAGTCGTAGTCAAAAGACACACAGAGAGATACCAAACACATATCAGGAGAGTCCTCTGTTTGCCAGTTGGTATACACCGTGTCTTGATCGCCAGTTGTCCAAGAGAAACCCCTTAGTGAATTTGAGTTGCACTGACGAGGTTGACGTTGCAAGCCAATCCACACTTTGACCTTGGTACGTGACGACCGCAAGTCCACAGTGGAGAAAAGTGTGGCAATAGCGTTGGCCTCCTCTTTGCGCTTGATGGTAGCCAAATTTCCACCTTTCTCTTTGCAGGACCTCCATGAGTCTAGGAAGATTTTACGTTCAAAGTAAATCACAAAGCAGCCTTCTGCATTACAAAGTGCATCTCTTTCTCTCAGGTCCTGGCTTAGGACTGAAGAAAATCCAAAAAGTGAAGACAGCACAGAAGACAAGAGAAAAATAGCAGAACTAAGGAACAGAAACCCCATTATTTTTCTCTTGTGGATATCTTCTTCCAGTGTACATCAGCCTCTGACTTGATTTTTTTTTTTTTTTTTTTTTTTTTTGTGTCCAGTCTGCATATACTCTTGACTCTGCTGTGCTTAAGCTTATCTTCACAGGCACTGGGATCATGCAAACTGTCCCACGATTCCAGAAAGCACAAAGGGAGGGAATAATAGGAAAGGGGGCTGGGACCATTGACTTAGAGAGGCTGGGCAAGAGAGGAGAGAGGAGGGAAACTGAGGCAAAAATGATTTATTTTTGAAAGAAGTGCAAGTGGTGTCTCTGTGGGGTAGGGTGGGGTATGTGGATGTGTGTTTATGTGTGTGCTGGGGGGAGTGAGAGGGATTGCACGGTGTGACTTTGTGCTTGAGTGGGGGGAGGAGCAGCAAACGATGGAATGCTTTCTTTTGGAGAGTATGTCATATGGTTTTCATAAACCCTGTTCATGGATACATTTACTCTTCAACTATTTGCCTATACAAGCACACGCACACGCCTACATGCACAAACATCTTCTACTGCAACATGTAAAAGCAAGATATTTACTCTGATACACTTACTCTGCAATAAGAATGAATTCCTTCCATGGACTCAGCAGTTATCTTCTGCTTCTTCTGAACTTCTGATCATGCCTGAGCTCAAGTCTTTTTTACTTTTAGTCATGCAATAAGCATTCTTCCTTCAGTGTTAAGCATCTTATTAGTATGACTCCACTGACTTCACTGTAACTCTTTTGCAATCAGGTCCTTGATTAAATTTCAAGTCTCCGCCTTTGTGAGTTCACAATACTTGACTATTTAGTTTTGGTTTATTGGACAAAATCCCAATAAATACCCAGCAACTCATATGCAAGTTTACCCATATGAATACTTCTGTAAGTCATGGTACGTGAGATTAACTTCTCTTGTAGGAAATACACACAAGGAGTCTAATACTTGGACTTCTTGTGTTTTCTTCAGCTTCCTCTCACAGTTAGAAGACATGCATGTTAGTTTAATGAGCCATTTTCAGTTGACTTAAGATGTGAGGTTGTCCATCAGTTTCCATTCTCAGTAACTCTGCGTTGCCACCCACGAGACAAGCATAAGTAGACGTAGAAAGTAGGTGGGTGTGATGTAGAGTTTGATGGTGAATAAATAAATATCCTGAAATTCTAGTTGATCTGTTTCTCTTCAGATGGCTGGAAAATAGAGAAAGTTTTCAAGGTCAGTGCGGAGAAGGGCTGTTGTAAATGGTTACTGTAGTAACCGCATAATCTATTAATTATTCTGACAATCGAACAATCAAGTAAAATCTTGATAAAATAAAATGTAGGTAAGAACTACCATTACAGTAGTATTAATGTCAGATATCAGGATTGGCTCAATTAGTCGTGCCTCCATAATTATCACTTTTCTGTAGCTTCAAAAGTGAACTTGTCATAATATAGCTCACTTTTTAAGTCCACCTGGACAAAAATTACACAAAAATCTGTAAAAAAAAAAAATATATTCAATTTAGTGATAAAAGTAAAAATTACAAAACAGCAGGCTCACAAAAACATGTGCATCTTCCAGTTTTTAGATTATTACTTGACTTCAATCCATTTAATAATTAAACTTTCCCTTTGCCCAGCCATTTATAGAATGGCTGGGCAAATTGATGTCAGATGAGATCTGACATCAATAAAAATAATGTTGTATTCCATACATTTTCATCAGTTAATGCCCTGGACAGAATGTGAAAAGTGGCCATATCGGGGGGCAATAGGACATTTGGTTTCCCTGTTATGCTAATAGCACTTCGCTGCTGTTCACAACTCATAAGAGGCAGTGAGAGTGTTGTGCAACACAAATAATCATCCGTCCAGAACACTTGGCACTAAATTGCGCCAAAAATTTGAGACAGATCATTTGCCTCAAAAAAATTAATTCAAGGCAAATTCGAGGTAAAGAACTTAATGAATCAATTTCAACAATTCATGGACTCATTCAATGAAGGGTTGAAATGGCCCAAAGAAAACCTTTAACTTAACCAAGAAAACAAAATCAAGTCATTAAAGTGAAAAACAGTGAAGTTTCAGATATATATGGAACCTTTATTCAACCAGGGAAAAATAACTGAGATCAAGACTTCTCTTCTAAGAGTGACAAACATTAAGACCAAAACACACAAATAGGAGACATCGCATAGC
This sequence comes from Poeciliopsis paucimaculata, assembly GCA_903067055.1. Taxonomy (NCBI): domain Eukaryota; kingdom Metazoa; phylum Chordata; class Actinopteri; order Cyprinodontiformes; family Poeciliidae; genus Poeciliopsis; species Poeciliopsis paucimaculata. The sequence goes on from CAEGAD010037489.1 coordinate 63,206, forward strand.
ATTAAACATCAGGACAGCTTTCATTGGAACTGAGCCATGTTAACATGGCTAACATGATTTGTTAAGTGCCCTGGGATGACGTCTGTTGTGAATTGACGCTGTACAAATAAACTGAATTGAAACTGAACCCAATGAAGGATCTTCAGTCAGAGGCTTTATCAGGACTGCTTTGAGACAGACAGCTACAGGAGATTCTTCCTGAATGCACCCATCACCGTCTATGACTGGTTTCAGAAACACTGGCAGTGGGTTGTTGAATATTCAATCTTCTTTTGATTTTAATTCAACATTGTTTTACTTAAATTTAACTTGTGATCACATTTAGCCTTCTACCTCTCAGCATGACGGCTGACTTGTCTCTGTTAGAACATTGTGTCCTTATAAGGACACAGACACGTACACTTTTGGTGTATGCTACTTTGGGAAGTAAGAAAGAGACCCCATCCCTGTCTCTCTCCTTCTCTCGTACACACACACACACACACACCCACACACGCACACAGCTATTATTGTCACTGTGGAAAAGTTGTTGGATTGTTTTTCTTTTCAGTTGAAGATGTGGACTATGTGTGCCCCTCAACTGGATGCAGGTTTGTTTCTCTAACAAATAGGCAAATAAGAGGAACTAAAAATATCATACACTAATGTGCAAAAACAGGCATAAAGGGGCCCACATGGCTGAGTGGTGGAGCAGATAGAGGCAGTGGTCCTCAGCACCACTGCCAATTGGAGGGCTCCAGTGTATTTCAAAACTAGGAAACCTGGTGTCTGAAATAGGAATGCAGAAAAACAAATCCCTGCTTTAGTTACATGTATGCTGGGGGTGGAGGAGACTGGTGCTGGTGTTCAGCTGTCTTTGGCGTGCATCCTTGATTCCCAGGATGCACGCCTTCTTCATGTTCATCTACTAGCACAAGTAATAGTCTTTATTACAACTCAGGAAAAAAAGAAAATTAAATGAAAATAACTGCTCTAACAAAAAAGAAGTGGTATCATTTACCTCCTAATCAGTTCGACCCTCTGCAGTGCACCGAGTTTACGCTTCCTACAGCTTTAATGATCTCTTCATAAAGCATGCTTCTTCTCAAAGCCGTTTATCGTGGTTCTCTGGGATTTGTCGGAAATTTTAAAAGTCAGACGAAATTGTCGGGTTTCTTTCTTAAACCCGCATAAAAGACACAACCAACTGAAAATCTAAAACTCTCGTTTCCATTTCAAACCTTTTTCTGATTTTTATTTATTTATTTTTTAGAGACTTTTACACCTTTGCTCCTGTGCAGAGAGGCAGTCAGGATGTTCTATCGTCTTTTATCCACTTGGCAACTTGCTGATATTTTAGGCAGAAGCAACATATTCTGCAGTTATTTGGAGTGTAGTATTAGAACCAATATGAGTCAATATAAAAAATTATATTTCACTTTAACAGAGCATCAATGAATAACTAATTATAAGTAGTTTAATATATTGGCCCTCTGTGTGTTGTTCCTCTGTGTTCAACCAAAAGTGTTCTCATGCTCCAGTCGTGCCCTTCCCCAAATAAAACAGGAAGTTTGGGGTTAGACCATCAGAGAGAGGGCAGGCGAGAAGGGGAGGGGGCTGATGTGGTGGCGAGGGGCTGGGGGGGGGTTAAAGTGAGTGAGTCAAACAAGAAGAATTTTAAGGGACATAGTGTAACTGATTGTTTGTATCAAACCACATGGGAGCAGCCATTTCTCAGCGCCAGTTTATTTTTAGGATTCTTTTAACGGATCTGAGTTTAGCAATAATAGCCTAAAGAAACTTTACCTTAAATCTGCCCATATTTCTGCACCAGAACAGTTGGGCCGGATAAAAATGCAATCCCGAAAAAGACCAAACTGTGATTAGCCACAGCTGGAAAAGTTCACATAGAAAACAAGAGTTAAACAAACAGGGAGGCGAATGGGGCGAGACTGACATCTATAAAAATAAAATCACGTGACATGAAGCTTACCCTCCTGCTGAAAATAAACACCCGTTTGATATACAGTGTTTATATTCTTTAAGTTTTGCTGTGTCCATAAAAATGTACTCACCCTTTAGATGTTTGACCTCATTTTTATTGCCTTTACTAATCAACCATGATCAACAAAATTTAGCTTTTTGGACAAAAGAAAAGAAACCTGATGATATTGTAAAAGCAGATTTAGCAGATTGGCCTTTTGCAGCAGCCACATCATAGACTGGATGGGTCCCAATCAGGACCCTGCTGCCCAATCAGGACCAAGCTGCCCAATCAGGACCAAGCTGAAATTCTGGTCAGAATTGTTCAGCATGTGTTTTATCCTGCAGAGAGAGGCTATCTGTGCTACACAGACACATCAGTTGATGAGTAGCTTAACGCTCCGCTTCTTTTGCCCACCACTGTCGACTCACACATTCCTTGCCAATCTCTCCACACTTCTACAGCTAAGAGCGTCAAGAATGTTCCGCAGGATGTTCTAAACACGGCAACCATTTATTTATTTTGAACAAACGTAAAGTAAAAAGAAGAAAACTTTTTTTTATTAAAAACAATTGACATGCAATTTAAAAAAATTAAAAAAAAGCATTCTGTGTTTTATTGTTTGGGACTAAAAGATGAAAGCCTTGAATCATTGATTGTAGTCCCTTGAGGAGGAGCAAATTCACCAAAAAGCTAGGATTTAAATTTTGGTATCTTTCTGGCATCTTCTACAGGTAGAAGATTCCAGATCTTATGATTTCCTGCCACTCTCAATCTCATCAATTATAAACTTTTAAACTTTTTCTCCAAACACCTGATAAACTTAAATTATTTCCACCTAACATGAAACTTAAAACTCACATTCTCCTCCTTAAATGCACAATGATTTATACATTTAAAATTTTTGGTCTTTGAAACACACATCTTGTACAACAAATAAGCTCCTCTTGAAACGTTTTTTTTTTATTTTTTAAATCTGGTTTATATTTGTCCTTTTTTTTTTAACTCATCATTTAATCCATCCCATAAATCAATGCACACACTGACAAAAATTGTTTTTGGTTGTTCTGACACAATAGTTTTTTGGCTTTTTAAAAAAAAATGTTAATGTTCTTCAAAACATTTTGTATATTATAAACATTTGAAGAAAATCGGAGAGAGAGCAACACTAATGGTTTTCAGTTCTTCCCTTGTTTAAAGCACAGAACCATTTGGGTTTACCTCAGTGTTCATAGTTTGGTCAGTAGCTCCCATCACTGGCCTCGGGGCTCAGTTCATTTACTAAACCTGGATTAACATGTCATGTAGAGCTAAGATTACATGAGTGGAGGTGGAGGAAAACTGTGGGCCTGGATTACAGATAGAACCTGTTGGAGGGGAACAAGCCTCCTCCCTGGAACTGCCTCCGTCCCTCCTCAAGGCAATTGCAGGTTTCTTTGTCTCAGATGTATTTCGCTGTGGAGTTCTTCAGTCAAAGTTCGACTGAGCCTATCAGTGAACAGAATGAGAGTTTTTTTTTTTCAGAGCTGCTTTAGAATTGCAGTCAGTCTGTAGTTTTAGCAATGGCGGCGGAGGAAGTGAAGGAAGCCATTCAGTCTGTGTTCACCATATTGAATATTGAATTATTAACAACCGCCTTATTTGGATCTTCATGTTTCTCTTTGCGGTGGAACATGGTGCAGCACTGGTAATCTGCATAACGTCAAACTGGCGCATTGTTGGGTTTCAATATGACGTCACACAATGCAGATGGGGGTCAGGAAGTAAATGCAGCCCATTTACTTCTGTTGATCCAACTTCAAAATGTCTGGAGTCTATGTCATGTACGGTTGTTTCAACCGTTCTAATAGTGAGAAAGACAAACATTATTTTCATGTTCCGAAGGTGGTTGGTCACAAGGGAGTTCGTTTGAAAAAAACGTACAGAAAAAAAAGACGAGAAAACAAACTACAGCTAAAAACAAGAGATGCGGAAACTAACAATGCCAGAGTGTTCAGCGCCCACTTTCTAACAGATAACAATCGCATTGTTTAAATTGTATTTTTAGATATTTTATTGGACAATTACATGGAAAGACAAGCATTCATATGCGAGGTAAGCTGCGTTATTTTTGCGCCCTCGCTTGGTTGAACCATGTTTTTGATGTGGTTTCTGTAGGTCCCTGTGAATGGTTGACCTACATTGTAGAGACGCAGTAAGACTCAATATTAACATACAACTTGGTTTACAGAAGCTAAATAAAAATATTTACAAGTAGATCCAAGCACATAAATAACATGCGTTAGCTTGTTGTCTGCGTTAGCGATCGCATTATCATAGACCAATTACTTAAAATAGGACAATTCACTACTCACCCTAGTAGACAGAAATTTAATGCTTCTTTGCATCCTAAATGGTTGACCCAAGCAGAAATTAAATAACTGTACCTCAACTGCTTCTGATTAGCCAGGGTCCAGATCCTCTAGAAGACGTGAAGAGTAGAACAACCAGCTATGCTTTACATAGCCTGCCTAGGTTTTACTATGCTGGGTTTGGTACTCTACTTGATTATTTTAAAACTTTGGCCCGTCTTCAAGATGCAGAGAAACTGTTCATTAGAAGTGTCAAAATATTAGGAGAAATTTGCAAAAATCACCATGACAGCCAGCTGTATAAAAAAAGACATTTATTTACAAATGTGACTTCAAATGCCTCACAAAAAGATTGTCATATTCAAATGTTGTTCTACAGTCACAAACTTGAACTGTGCAAAAAGAACCCAGGCAGCATAAAATACATGCACATATCTGTACACTCTGTCAGCAAAATAGATCTGATTACAAAACATAGTCCTCATTAAAAACACCTCTGGATTCCTTTTACCAAGAGTCTCTCTTTTTTTTTTTCTTTTAAACATCTTGAAAATGAATATATTTTATTTTTCTTCCTCTTGGTCTTCTATATGAAAATAGTGAGATGCAATATAGCTGCAGTTTGTATAGACGTCTGAACGTCATCACTTTTTTTTTTCTCTCTTTGCCTCTTCCACATTTTTAGCAGCAGATTATCAAAAATAATTAGCAACAGTCGAAACAAAAATCCAACTAAGTGCTTCAGTGAGATCGGCAGACAATGTCATGGTATTTTTGTAGTCAGAGGACATGTATGAAACTGACACAGTGGCTCATATATTTAGTAGGATTGCACAAAAGATCGCTATGTTTTATAGTAGTAGAAGGGGTTTGCAGGGGGGGCTGCTAACCAGACAGGGCCGGGTTCTAGAAAAGAGGCCTGAGTTGCACGGAAGTTCCTGATATTGTCCACTTCCTAACAGAAGTATTTTGCAGAAGCTTGAGTGGATCATTGCACAGGGCGAATCTAGTGAAAACAAGACTTTAGCTAGTATTTCTGTACATCTATGAACCGACATTATTACATCCACAAAAAAGTGATAATGTCTGCGTCATGTATCTGTGTTTCTAAAGTTTCATCCAAATTAACCTCCAAATAAAATTATTTTCTGCATAAGGATCGACTACGGAGCAACAGTACAGTCATAAGTTTATGCTCCCCATGTTTTTAAAACTCAGCGTGCGCTACATCCAACAAACCACTTTGACTTGGAGCTATTACGCGACAAATTAGGATCTATTGTCTACTTCTGATCAACAGAATCAATTATCTATACATGCTCATATAGTTAAACCCAAAATGACTCGTATCTGAAGATGTTTTAAAACTTAAAAAAACTGTTTTATACATATTTGTTAAAGCTGTCACCATATTGTGGAAAAATGAGACAGGTAATCTGTGAAAAAAAAAGAAATTGATCTCCTCCCTCAGCTGTTATTGCCATCTGAAGGAATGGACCACGCCCGACAGAAAACAACCAATCAGAGCCAGGAGGAGGAACTAGTGCTGTCAATCAACCTCAAAAACGCATTGCAAAACTTGCTAATGGTGGAGAAACAACTTAGCATTATGGGAAAATCCGCCGTCATCGGTTACCAACTTAATTAGCCCTAGCATTCATGACATGCTGTGCTAACGAGGAGAAGCTGCACTGCAGCAGGCACCAAGGCATGATTGACAGCGTTAATAGTGCGTTCGCACCAAACTCGTTTTGCATGTTGGATTACTGTCAAAGTCTATGGCACGTCCAGGACGTGTTGCACCGCCTTTGGAGTGTTTTAAGTGATTGACACGTCCAACAAATAGGCCGGCAACAGAAAATCACGGCTAGAGTGATTTTGATGCTCCAGCCGTGCTAGCCCTTGTCCACATAGACTCTGAATGTAAACCAACGTGCAACACGTGTTTGGTGTGAACGCACTATCGTCTGCATTCAAAGTGCACACGCGTTGAACTTGAAGCATTGGATGCATTTTTTGCGCATGTATTGCGTTTGGTGTGAAGGCACCACAAGATCCTCCACCTGTCTCTGACTAGTGGGTTCTAGTTAGCATTGGGAGGATGCAGAAGACCATAACTTCTTCACATACCATACTCTCTCAACATAGTCACCTTTCCAACAAATATGTAAAAAAAAAAAATAAAAAAAAAAAATTTACAGCTACATACTGCAGCTATAAAGTTTAAAGTTCTCTTATTTTACAAGAATGTGTCTTCTGACTGGAGCTACTAACACTTTGAAGTGACCCAGAAAGGTGAGACCTAAATCAGATGGTGAGAGCTAATGATGAGGCTGATGGCAGGTAAGCCTTTAAATATCAAAGACCTGGAACTCATCACATAAGATTCATCAGAAAAAATATTTGTAGAAACTTTTAAATTATTCTAATGCCAAACAGTTTTTTGTAACTTATTACATAGAAGAGTATAGAAATTGTAGAAAAAGAGCATAGGAAACGTATGCAAGCGTCCGGTGAGGGCTGGGGGTCAAAGGGTTGGTTTGGTGTTTTTGAAGTGAGATTCTGTGACGTTACTGTCAATAGTTTCTCTACCTGTAGGAAAACTATTGACAATAAAACGTTAGCTGTGGTATCTGTGAGCTCATCATATGTACATCATTTGTTTTTAGCTGACTAACAATTTAACTCTTAAACTAAAATGTTACATTGTTAGTGTGTTTTGGTGTTAGCATTGTACTATTAGTCTACACTTCACAAGATAGAGCTGTTGTGCTTATTGCTGTTTTGTGAAGTTAAACATCTGTTATGATGTGGCATACCTCCAAGCTTTCCCTTCAATTTGACACCATGCATGGCTACCATTAACAATAATAACTTCACAGAATACTTCAAAATCAAACCTTTAACCTGCTTTTTCCAATCCAGAACCACAACACATTTCTGACATGGCACCCCCTTAAGAAAGAAGCCACTATTCCAAAATAGACAACATCATTTTGGGCTAAAACTTGCAACTGCCCACATAGACAACCTAAATACCTTCTAGAGAAATGTTTTTCATTCAGGTGAGACAAAGACTGAATTGCTGTAAGACGTTGATGTGAGTCTTTCAAACGTAGCACTACTGTCCCATCAGTCAAGCATGGTGGTGGTAGGATGATGTTGAGCGTCAGTTTGTTTGCAATCACTGAGTGGAATAACGAAGACGGAGGATTGCCTCCAAATAATTCAACTTAACCAAAATCCAACTGGTAGATTGTTCGACATAGGCAGAGTTGGATGTTCCAACCACCCAACAACCCCAAACAAGTAAGTAACGGAAAAAAAAAAAAAAAACACTGCTGAAAATTGATGGCCTGTGGGTTAGTGCCAGAACTGTAGCAGAAAACTAATTTATTCAATTCTACCAATTTTACTATGAAGAGTGGTTTAAAATCCAAGCATGCATAGTGTCTGGTCTAAGTGTACTTTACTAATGGCAAATATCATTAGCTTAACTGTATGTATATATCTGTTTTTGCCTGAGTAAGAGGAAACTATAGCAAATTTTAATTTGTGTGCTGCTGTTGTGGTGAGCGACAGTAAATCCAACCAATCAGCTGCGGTTGGGCTTTGTTCAGCCAATCAAAGTTCAGGGTGTGTGTTGTGTGTGTATTGTAAACCTAGCACACTTAGAAGCCCGACAGCTACTGGTTGCTGTAACCATGGCAGCTTAATGTGACATTCATGGTATTGGATTAGATTAGGTATTAGAACACCAAGTTTGGAATATATGTTAAACATGTTAGAGCAGGCTGTTTCCTTTTCTCTCTCAATATTTAGAATTCCATACAAGAGTCAGGGGGGTTCTTTGTCTATGTGCCCTGAAATGATTCATTGTCAGTGCAGTAGATGTAAACCTTTGACCCTCCATGAATTTGCAGAGCCTTTGTTTCAATTAGCTGCCAAAGCACAAATTAGGTCTGGCACTTCATCCTTTACCTGAACTCACTGCCTGAACAATGTCCTAACAGTACTACAAGCCACAACATAACTCATAACACATGATTGAGTAAAAAATAATTCTGTTACACAATCAATTTATTGATCATAAACATCAGTCTTCTTAGAAATGTTCTGTCTCCCAGCTGCCTAATTTCAAATATTGCCACGTGTAAGGTCTTGTTGAAGTGATCGACTGATGCAGCTGATGTTCTACAAGACAGTGCAAAGATATTATTGAGGCAAGACTGGACACACACACACGCGTCCGCATTCACACAAATTTCTTAATTATAGCTTTTGTTCTGGTTTGCTTTTGCCCTTAACCGCATCTAATTTGCTCAAGCCTACCAACTGAGCTACAAACCACACTGCTCAATCTGATGTGCCAAAATACATCGTTAGTTTTAAACACAACTTCTACTTCTATTGTTAATACAAAAGTGGACAAACCCGCCCAGTCATCACACTGCTCAAGTTTCACTGCCATATTGGTTGGACTGAAAAGCCACTGGTTTCTACAGAGGACTAGCACGTTCTCTGAGGAACACAAACAGCATTTATTTTTCCACTTGCAGTTGTCTGTGTGGTTGTTAGTCGGCATTAGTAAGTGGTTATAGTTTAAGAACTGAGCTCAGTTCACGACCAATGGACTTGCAGTGTGCGTTGAGACTATTACACCGTCCACATTTTATTGGACAATGTTTCTAACTCATTAAGGAGTTTTTATTGGAATTGAACCATCTAAAATGTTTACGCTGAGAGCTCACACATGTTCTTAAAATAGTCGTATTTGCATGAGTTTGGATGAAGTTACTTCAACTCTGTAAATTCAGTTTTGTACTTTTCTTGTTTTTCCATATTTTCCACCAGTCTGTGTTGCTAGCTGTCAAAAATAACTTAGCAACATCCCGATGAAGATGGTTTTTATCACTGATTACTATCAGACATGTGAAATTTACGTATGTGATGCAGAGTGTGAATCTTTCCTTCCCGTTTCTCAGAACGGTGACAAATGTTTAGTCCAGAACTGGATTATTAATATTTGGAGTGATTTGTTGAAGTTGCGGTGCTATCCTTGAGAACTTGCTGACAATGTTCTAATATTTTTATGCCCTTCAGATGAAGTTGTTCTCATGTTTAGCAAACTGCTCTGGACCTCTAAAATTCAACCAACTGGCACTGGATGCTATCTGGAGATATCTGAAAGGAAACATTTCGGCTGCACAAATATAGCAATGCTGCACAAATGAATTAGTAACTGCCTTTCTTCCCCCAATTTGCTTCTCTAGGATTGTTTAACGGATTTTAATTAAGGGAACGGTTATGGGACTTTCCCATTAAATTTTCTATCTAGAAGGAACAACCATTACCACAAAAATATTTTTGCACTCTTCAGTGACAACTCTCATAGAGGTGCTGTTTCTCCCAAGCCATTAAATCATTTTAATATTAGCAATGCCCCAAAGTACCAGAGTAAAACCTGTTAAATGTTTATACATATTGTCACTAAATTGACTGTTTTGGAACATTTAACAAGATGCCTATAAAGAGTAAAATAAATATTTAGTTGAAGCTTTACCAAACTTCTAAGTATTCTATCTTAAGCACGACACACTTTATGAGCAGTACCAACTTTTGGTGACAGAAAATATGAAGATGAATAGAATTCTATTGCTGCAGATGAAAATCAGACAAAAAGAAAAAGCAGAGATTCTGAAACTATGTGACAAACGTGTTGTGCATGGAGATAACTAGCTTAGCTACTAAATGTGTCTAAAGGCGAAACATGCAGAGATTAACAACTGGAACCATTCTATCATCCATGTTCATCAGCAAAATGACTCCACTACTGCCACCTAAAATTCATATAGTCAGGTAACTACAGTCATAAGTACCTTTTGAACCTTGAAGTAGACGTTAAAGATGCAGTATGTAACCTCTGAGTTACATACTGAAACTGTCACCATCTTGTGACAACATGAGTCAAATAATCTGTGAAAAGAAAACAAATCTAACTCCTCTGCCTTCTTCCAGTGCTAACGAGAAGCAGCCAATCAGAGCCAGGAGGAGGGTCTTAGCGTTGTTATTTATGCTCATGTACACATCGCTCATTCCCCCACTGTCCTATGCTCTCTGCTACCCTAGGGCAGATAAACAACTTTTCTGGGACGGTAAGTTGTTTTCCCACCATTAGTGCATTTAGCAGCGTGTCGAATGACAAACAGCACTAAGCCCCTCCTCCTGACTCTGACTGGTTGTTTTTGTTGCATTTCTTCTGATGGCAATAGAAGCACTGGAAGGAGGTGACAGAGATAATCTTTTCACAGATTATCTGTCTCATACTGTACTGTCACAGCATGGTGACAGCTTTAACAACTACAGAAAAGACAAGCATTTTCTTTGTAAAAGTTACTCACTGCAGCTTTAAACAGACATTTTTTGAAGCTCACATTTATATATTAAAACAAACTTTAATTGATCCAATGAAATATTCCAATATGTCATGTTTTTATTAACTCTAAGTGAAATATAATCATAATTAAGAGAAATGAAAGGTTGAAACACTGTATGCAATCTATGTAATGCGCTTCCTCCAATTGAGTTATTGAAATAAATGAACTCTTCAATAATATTAACATTTACTGAATATGACTAAACTTAGGACATATTAAAGATTGAACCTTCGCTTTATAAACAAAGTGGCAAAAAAAACAAACCGTGATGCTAAAAATCAAACCATAAATATAAAAATAAACTAGCTATTTTGCAGAATATTCTGCCAATGACAAAATTTCTGTTCCTGTACTTCAGTGCAGCTACAGCAGTATTGATTCTTCCAGAAGGTTCACACAGCCAGAGATAACAGAAACCCTGCTGAAGATGTCAGACTGCAGTCAGAAGGGAAAGTGTAGCTCATAACAAGTAGCATGAATTGTGGATCAGCCAACAAAACCTGGACCTGCTTTAGATCCTCCTGTGACCCGACTCATACAGCAGGGATGAAGGCCAAACCCAATCATCACCAGTTGGTTGGTTGTCCCAACGAATCAAGATAACAGCTAAATAAAACGTCTGATTAGCTCACAGACCTGAAAGCTGCATAATAACAATAAATTTAAAAAAAACAAAAAAAACTGGAACATTTCCCCCAAATAAGCCTTTACTAAGTTTGACTCAAAGTTTGTGGAAGCACATAAAAAACATGAGTTGTGAAGATGATTTGTGTTCCCGTCATCAGGTCAGTGAAGGAACAGAACGTTCCCCAGAACATTAACCTTAGTTTCAACACATTCCGCCTTTCGTATAAAGGAAACCATAAATAATGCTTACTTAGAAATTTGTAACCCCCGAAACCTGTCAGCACTGTCCAGTCAATTTGTAAAGGACATCAGCGCCAGTTCACTGTTAAAACATACCAAACCCTTGATTGCCTAAATATTAAACAGCAACAGGACAAACGCAGATAAGCCTGTGTAGGCAGAGAAACGGGGTCAGGAAAAACAGAGAGAGCTGGGGGACGAGGTGAGTGTACAGACCGGAGTAGGGACACCATAGTAGGAAGGGTTTGTTAAAGGAAAGAGCAACATGAAAAAGAGAAGAACTCCCATCAAGTAGGATGATAAAATGGTGAGGCGTTGGGGGTGCTCCAGTGCAGCGCTGATGGCTGGGAAACCCATGTAGTTACAAAAGGAGTGACAGAGAACCGGGCCAATCAGGTGACCTGGAAAAGAATGAGAGAGAGAGGTCAGTGTGAAGAAGAAGTCATGAAGACACACAATCCTTCATGGTTACCATGCAGTACTTCCCACTATAAACATGGCCGTCTGCCAGGCTGAACGCCTCTCACTTGTTTATTTTGAATAAACATTGAAATCCCACCATGACCTTTAATATAAGCTTGTTCTGCTTCTGTCTACGTAGGTCGACACTTGAGAAGACGATGTTCATCATCCTAGCAGGATTTCTATTTTCTAGAATAGAAAATAGAAAATCCATGCTATAAAATAATCTAAATATTCTCATATGGTAATGTCAATTTGTGGAGTCATTATTGTATTTCAATGTTCCTAGCTTCAATGGTGTTTCAGAAAAAAAACATTAATTATCATTATATTTTACACTTAGTCAAATAAATATTTATGGAATTTTTTTTTTTAATTCAATCCATAATTAAACAAAAAGTATTCTGTAATGGCCATGCCTACATCTTATATATTATGTCCCATTGTCAAATGTAAGAATTTTTTAGTGGTCGGGTTTTTCTACCAGACTGCTTTAAATATGCACAAATTAAAAATGTGTACAATTTTTCATTCACTTTTTTCATACACTTCCTCCGCCTGGCCTGCTGGTGTTGGTCAGCAGGCCTGCTGGTGGCGCCGCTGCATGGCAGCCTCACTTCTGTCAGACTCTGACTACCATCCAGTAACTTCCCACCATCAGTGTGTGAATGTGTGTGTGTGTGTGTGTGAATTACTGACTTTACTGTGAAGCGCTTTGGTTTTCCTCTGGACTTGATCAAGTGTTGCACTATTACAAGCCATTTAGGATAATATTTACATTATTTTTTAAACGTTTGTTTTTTTGAAGAGCCACTGGGTGATTAATTTATTAGAACTTATCTGAAGTGCAAGAAAAAATTTAATTTTTGGTTTTATTTTTCTGTGATTGCCTTTCTTTTCTGTTTTTTTTATGAATATTGTTGGTGTTTATGTTTTGTGAAGAATTGTCTTGTCATGTTTTCAAACTTCTAACATTTTTTAAAACTTTTATTTTTGCTACTTTTATTTATCCAGACCCAGGATGTAAATGAATAATAAATGACACCTCACCTGTTCTGATAAAGATGAATGCAGTGTAAGCTCCAAACACTGCTGTGTAGGAGAACTGAAACACTGCAGCAAACCAGAAATACAAACATTTCATCAGAAGATTATTCTTTATGTTTGGTGATGCTAACAATAATCGGTATGAACGAGGTCACCTCTCACCTGCTGAGAAGAAAATTCCTGACAGCGTGCCCTGCCTGAACCTCAGCAGCTCTATGACATGGTGAAAATGAGCTGAAATAGAGGCCATAGAAAACAGTTAGAACTGTAGCAAAAAATGGAGAATTTATGATTGACAGTAGAGACATCAGCTGACAGGTCTAAAATGTAGAAAATACAACAATCAGCTGCTGAGAGATAAACTCTTCTGGACAATGAGTCAACTTGTGTATCCTACAGAGATGACCTGATGGAATACAAACAGCAGTTTTCAAATGTTGATTTTATTTATAAATGGTAAAGAAAAAAAACAAAAACAAAACACGAAACTAATTTGGTCTGGTAGGAAAATGTAATTCAGTGGTGCCAGCCTGTTTCGCCGAGGCAGGTTTGCTTACACAGAAGCAAAAAGTTGGAAATTCAAAGTGCCTTAAATTATAAACTCAAAAAGAAAATATGATTTAATAATTAACCTTACTGTGGTCTTAATATGTAGAACTACCAAAATAAAACAAATGTTAAATTACAGACACTACAGGAGAATTTACACTCAAATAAGAACATTTGGTCCGACTGTAAATTTAAAGAGCAGAGGAGTCTAGAGACTTCACTCTGCCCCCGTGTGCTTTACAGATCAGAAGAATGTTAAAATCTAGAATTTGACTATGATTATGTGTTGACAGAGATATACAGTTGCATCTCGTCAGAGCTATGTTTAACCAGCAGCCTGGTTAGTAACCTCACACCCAGATTACTAATTACCAAATGACACACAGTAGTCCCTGCCGCCCGTTTAAGACCTGAATCAGTCTTAAACAATCCCACCTGTTTCCTCAATATATTGTGATCAACTGTGTTAAATAAAGCACTGAGAAACGGAATCTCAGACAAATTCTAGAACTATTGTTGTTAAAATTTACATCATTTGAAACTTTTACCATGCAGCCAGCTAGCTAGATAGCTTTGTTTTTTGCAGCATTGAAAGCATAAGCATTCATATAAAAGACATACACAAACATGACATAAACAATGAATACATGCAACATTAACAGCAAACAAGTTAAGTCTCAGTAATTTATACCATTTTACTGTTTCATGATTTATTCACTTGTGGTATGCAAGAAAATTATGTCCTGTTATGGGGGAATCTAAGCCCAGGCTTAAATTCCCTTTTCTGGGGGAGAAGAGATTTATATTTTTACTTTTTATAGTTACTTATTGTTGGTGTATCTACATTTGGTTTTCTGAGATCCTGTGGAAAGTGACTTGAATGAAGAAAGTATTTCCTATCCATGGCTCCGTGGTTGGATCTGCTTCACCTCAACGTGGCTCGTATTCACCACCTTTCACTCAAACTGGATGATAAGGAAGGTGTTTTTGCAGAGCAGGTTCACCTGTATCAGTGAACCTGCTATTTTCTCTTAACACATTCATGCTGTGGTTGTTATTTTTAAATAATTAGTTGTGATGTGAGTTGTATTAGGTGTGTGCTATTTTTGAAAGAAGCCTCTTGGAACTGTTGCCACTAGAAATGCAGGAGAGCGTCCTTGATTTGTGTTTCATTACTGCGCTCTTTCTCTTCTTGCTCATCTTAGTCGAATCAAAGAACAGTGAACCATGTTTTATTGCTCAGATGCTACGTAATCTACACCTTAATTGGGAGAAAGTCAGGTTGATCAGACTGTTTCAGTGTGTGAATGAAGGGCACTGGTCCAGC
>CAEGAD010037504.1:0-22809 GCA_903067055.1 Poeciliopsis paucimaculata
CTTTGATGCATCAAATGAATCTCTCTCCTGAGTGTAGCACACAGACTGTTTTTACAGAGCTGTTCCTGTTTCAGACTTATAAGTTATGAAACTTCTCCACAGGTTCACATTCTCAGGCGAGAGAGACTCACCTGGTATAAAGTTAATTTTTCAGTACTGGAATTATATTTATTAATTTAATCAAAGTATGTCATGAATATGTGTGCATGTACTCTATCTTAAGTCCAGAGCATATTAGTTTTTTGTTGCTTTTTCCACCACTAGATGATATGCATATAAGATATAACATAAACAGCACTATTCAGAGATACAATGAATTTATAGCAGCTGTGTGAATGATCTAATCCTCTGTTGATTTGCAGCTATCCACGTTAATAGCAGATATAGAGGGCCCCAAAATAAAATTCTGCTTTTATTTCATAGCTGATAACTGAGGTATATTAAGCAATCTGTACATAAAAACAAATCACAACAGCTCTTGTACAGTAGCTTTATAACTCAGCAAACTACAACCGCTGTCGCTCTTTTTCCTCCCGGCACCCGTTAGATCAGTTGCTATGACCACAGTAAATAAAACACAAAAGGACTCAGTAAGTCCTTTTGTGTTTATTTATTTAGCATAAATCCTGCAGGAGGCTAATGCTAATAAGTCCAAGACCAAGTGGCCATTTTTTAAAATCATAAAACAAATCCAGTCTGCAAACAATGAAAGCAGTTTTATGCCAAAAAAAATTATTTTGTGAACCTTTAAATATTAGCACGTTTGGCTATTTAGACAGAAAACAGACTTTAGAGGCATTGCACCAACAATCATCTTCCTGAGTGAAACGTGCTTGAAACTGAGTCTGTTAATGATTTATGATCACAATTACAGTGTTATATAAACATAAAAATGTGTAAAAATCCAAAATGTTACAGCAGTCTCAGGGAATTCGTCACATTGTTTTTTACATTTTCTTACCTTTTTGTAATATAATTACTTTGAACAAAAATGCTTCGGCTGTTTAATTCCCAGTACATGTTTTACTCAGGAAGATTATTATTGATGCGCTGCCTCCAGCCTCTAGTTTGACTGTAAATACTGCACATATCGAGTGATTATAACCTTTAAAGTACATCTTAACTCAAAGTACAAAGTATATTTACAGCAGCATGCATAGTTACTAATGTAATAAATGCACACGTGACAATCATTTAAAGATGACATAAAACGACAAAAAAAAACATTATTTTCAGTCAAATTATGTTGGAAAACGAAGGAAGAAATGCATATTATTACCATGTATATTTAGGCTACGTGCTAAATAGGAGAGAAACAAAAAGAGGAAGTTTCTTCGGAACTTGATTATCTTTAACATATCTTGAAACTGTTTTTTAAAGGCTAATTTTAACATGACGGCGATTCATGAAAAAGATTGCCGCTTGTCAAGCAATCTGCAAACGTGGCTGAAAAGTAAAAAGACAACTCTCAATGTTTCAGACAGCATGCAAATCCTGCTTTTCACTCTCTTTCTTTAGGCTATGTTTGGAGAGTTTCATTAGTCTAAAACTAATAATGATTTTTTAAAAATCCCCCATTTGATTTATTTTTCTGGCCTAAATATGGCTAATGACTCGCCAAGCCAAAATAGCTTTAAGAAATACCCATTGGAGGCCCAACGTTGAGCTGCACATTAACTACTGCTTAAAAAAAATAAAAGGAAGTTTGAAACGCAAAAAACACATGAGCAAGTGGGGTGTTGTAAAAGGAGTCGGAGCCCAATAAGCAAGCTCGGCAGAACCTATGTTTAAACTCATGAAAGGAATGTTATTTTCACCATGCAGTCCAGAAATGAGCAGCACAAACAGGGGGAATCCCAGAGACTGCCGGACCGGAGCTGCTGAGGGCAGAAGGAGCTGAAGGAAGTTAAAACTCTCTGACATGAAGGGAGTTGGCTCTGGAGGCCAGGCCGAAGCCTCCTGTCGTCTCAACTTGACGTTCAGTTCCCACTGCTGGGTTAGGTATCAGCGTCCATGGGCATGATGGGAAAGGCTCTGTATTGTGTATGAGGGGGACCATCTGGCTTCAAACACAGGAGATGGAAACAGGGAGGAGCGTCTGTTTGTCACACCAACACAAACACGAGCTCATCAATAGATGTGAAGAGTGTTTTGAGGGTCCCAGAAGATTAACGTTTCGTCTTCAGATCCCGCCGTTTGGAGGACGCATTGATTCGCACATTTGTGAATTGGGATTTAGCAGCAGAGTCAGAATGTGACCTTTCTGGCTGAAGACATTTGGGTGTTGAACTGAAGTGGATTAGGGTCACTGAAAAAAAGTTAATTAGATTTTTCCTCAGATTTTTATCGGATTCTGTCATTTTTTTCATCAAAATCCTGTCTGTAATCGCAGAATTTAGAGTTTAATCCAATAATTCTCACATATTTTCATCAGAATTATAATGCTAATCTCAGAATTCTGACATAATATCAGGTCCTGACATTTCTCCATCACAATTATGACTTTAATCTTTTATGATTAAAAGTCAGAAATCTGAGATCAGAAAAAAGTCAGAATTCCAAGGTTAGTTTTTCTGGCATGCAGCATTCAAGTGAGCAAAAATAAGACAAACTTCTTTAACTAAATCTTGCTCTTGTCCAAATGTTTTGTAAGCACTTACAAATTGTAAATTGAGGAATGGAAACTGTCTGTTCAGCATAAAGTCAGTCATGTTTTGTTTTTTTTGTACTTTTCGGTGACATTGCTGCCACAGCCCATGATTCCAACACTTGCTGTGAAAGACATCACGCTCATTTCAAGTGTCGAAATTGCCATAAAACCACATCGAATCATGACTAGGTTCTCCTAGGAAGTTGGAACCTTTGGGTGGAGCTTAGAGTGAGACGGGAGAACGTAGAAATTTAGGACAGAACAGCTCTGGATGGCACGTGAAAGATGGAATAACAAACAGTACCAGACATACGACATACATGCCAGTATTAATAAACTAATCATGAGCTTGTTTGCTAAGCTAAACGCTAACGCCACTAGAAAAGATCTGCAAACATCTTTCACTCACATCAAAAGCAAATTTGGAGGTGCGCTCAAGATAAAAACATCTAACCTTGAAAATGTTTGTATTTCTAATCTATTGGATTGGAATAAATTGATCCCGACCCAACTGTGGGGTTACTGTTAGCCGTTTTAAAGAACAACGTAGAATTTCCCGTTAGTTATCCAGGTAAATTGGATAATTGTGGAGAATAAGCTCTGAAGCTAAGAAGATACGCCTGTTTAAGCAAAGCCACTTTCCTTATTTGGCGTCAGACTTATCTGGGCAGACCGGAGTGACACAGAGAAGGAAAAGCTTCAGAGTGCCACAGGAGAGGAGTGAGAGTTAGCAGCTCGGCTGAAACGTTTGGTTTGGCATGTAATTGGTATGCAAAAGAAAACATCCAACGATTTAATTTCTCTTAAAAAGCTTCGTCAAGTAAAGATTTTAAGAGTCCAAAAATCTTGGTTGTGACTCTAAAATTCACACTTTGTGCATACTGCCTGTTCGTTTTTGCGAAACCTAAGAGAATTATTGTTGATTGGTTTTAGATCATTCATTAAAGCAATAATTAAAGTGGAGGTATGTAACTTTTATTAAAAATAAAATTAAAAAAAGTCTGAAGAAATGCAGCTGATTGGTTGTTTTTAACCAACCAATCAGAGTCAGGAGGAGGGTCTTAGCACTGTCAATTGAGCTTGTGAGTGCGCTGCTAAATGCGCTAAACAACTGTTTACCCGCCGTCATTGGTGGCCATGCTAAAAGCCTAAGCATTCACAAACAGGCTCTGCTAGCTGTACCATAGCAGAGAGTAAGGAGACAGAAAGAGAGGAAATGAGCAACACCGCATGGAGGGTGATTGACAGCGCTAAGACCTGCCTCCTGGCTCTGATTGGTTATTTCTAGTTAGCACTGCAGAAGCCAGAGAAACTAATTTTTTTCACAAATTATGTGTCTCGTAAACTGCCACTACACGGTGACAGCTTCAACAAATGTGTAAAAACAATATGTTAATATATTTTTGTAAAAGTTACACATTGAAGCTTTAACAAATATGTCAAAAAACATTTATTTTTAATGAAAGCTGCATACCCCAGCTTTAAACAAAGTCAACAATTCCCAGTTATTACGGGGGCATCTACATGGGACAGATTTTTTTATTTTTTTTGTTCCTGTTCTGAATGATTCCTGTAAAGAATTAGCAGCTGCAGCTCCATTTGTGATTATTCTTAATGACCCAACGATGCCCCCGTCTCCAAACATTTAAAACAGAATCCTTGGCCAGAACAAATTGAACCAAGCACCTCTGGACCCGGAGCACTCCCTGTTAAGAATCGTCTCACATGAAAGAACCGAAACAAGTCATTACCCGAGAATGTGTCACTTGGACACGTTCCCACCTATTGACAAGATGGTACACTTTCCTGATGGCAACCATTAAATACTCTTTCAGCAGTGAGTCTAATATTAGAGGAGCTTAGTATTTAGTCTGGCTTCACAGCGCAGGCCGGGACAGGTCTGTAACGGCCGCAGGCTCCGGCTGGGGCCGCCACCAGAATAGTGTAATAAAGCAGGATGGAGCATTGTCTGACATATATTATTAATTCCGCCGCCGAGTTCCCCGCCAGGGCATGACTGACATTTATGAACGCAGCTCTGAGCCATGTCGTCGTTCCTGGAAGAGGGATAAAAAAAATTAGAAATTAAAAAATAATAATTAAAAAAAGATATCAGAGCTCACTCTGCCTGTCTGGTTGTGGAAGCGGTTGGCAGCAGAGCAGGCCTCGGTGGTCAGAGAGTACGCATTCATTATGTATCTTAATCCTCGTCAAAGATTAAAAACGGGAGAGTTCAACCTTTTATTCCAATAACATTGCTGTTCGTCATATTCACACAGAACTGTTTTGGTCAAGATCACAGTCACAAAGACGAGACGTCTAAGGTTAAAGGTTAGAATCACGTCTACGTATCCGACTTTCTTTCCTACAGGAAGTACTTCCTATTTACGCTCTTTGTTTTACTTTCTCATACTCCTGATTCTTGTCCTGATTTAGTTTTCCCCAACACAAAGTACAGGTGGGCTGGTGTTTATGAGGTTTACTTCACCGCAATAAATACAACTTTACTGTACTAGTCAATAAGGTAAAACATACTGGCAACCATCCCTTTAACGTTCACAACTCTTAAAGGGAAACTGTTATATGTTTTCAAATCACTTTGTGCCATTTTAAAGCAGAATCAAGTAACTATGCTGGCTTCAGTTGTTATCAAAATTCCATATATTATCAAAAATGATTTAAAAGAAACTGGACTTCTTAACGCCTTAAAATTGGGTCTTTGTCTCTTTAAAAACTCTCTCTTTCTGAAACTCTGCCTTCAGGAAGTCATCATAACATTCTCTATTAACTCTTTAACAGCATTTTTTTTTTTAACACCGTTGCATTGAGCAGTAGTTCATTAACGTGCTCAGATCATGTGCAGCTCCAGCAGGTGTTTACCCTTTTGTTAATTGCGCCTAGCTAGTCTGAAGGAGCTGAGTGGCGGAGTCACAGGAAAGCATGAAAACTACAGTCTTGAGGAAGAGCTTCATCCTCGAAGGCGGCGAAGGAATCAAAGCAACACTCCAGATATGTTTTTGATGAAGGAATAACATTACAACATGTGAAGCTGAACATTTAACAAAATATCGCCCCTTTTGATTGTGTCTTTTATAAAAGACACAATCAAAAGGGGCGATATTTTGTGAGATCCGATTTCTTACCATTGAAGTTTTTCCCCCAAATCACTTCAGACATAAGTAATCTTGTCACTTCTTGGGTTTCTATTTAAGGGTCGTGTCCTTGTTTACAAACACAGCTTTGATTTTTCTGCCTTAAAAGGCCGCCGTAGCAGAGATAATGGCGTCGGTTGAGCCATGTCTTGGGAGAGCGCCGTATCAGATGTGGCGTGTGGAGGAATATTAGACGGTTCCAGTCCGTGTTTAGAATCCGACATCCTGTCCCTTCAGCTCCTTGCCAGACTCATTAGGCAACTCCTTTCTAACATTAAGAGGAGAAAATGAATCACCTTAGGGGTCGACATCTTGCTCGTATTCTGTATTTTGCTTGAAAAAGTGATTTTTTTATCATTAAAATAGTAAATTTTTGGACTCAGCTTTGGATGCTGAGCTGCGGTTGTGAACAATTCCTAGAGCTAGAACGCGTGGACAGAGTACGAGTTTTAAGTATTTAAATAGGACACGGCAGAAATAGGAGAAATGTATTATTTAGTGGCTTAGTGACACATGCCTGAAATCTGGGAATTCATAGAAGCAGTTTACTGGGCAGAGAAATACGATTTAAAATAGCGTAAAGGTTTCATCTACAAGCGGCGTCTGATTTCTTCCTAATTCGGACTCATTAAAGAAGCGAGAAAAAGGGTAAAATAGCACAAAATCCATGGAATACAAATAAATCATGTTGATACTACTACTTGCAATAAAAATATTGGAATATTTTGCATATCATCCAAGCTTCTTTTTCGTTTTCCAAATTTATCTGCTATATATTGTTCGATTAGGTGCAAAACATCTTCATTTGTCTTCCAGAGTTCTTTTTTTTATTTTAATTTTTTTAATACCAAGAATATGCTTTTATGGACAGATTGCTACAAGACTACATTGCTGGCTGCTTGAAAAGAAAGATCAAGCAGATCAACATTTTCACACTACTGTTTGTCAGAAATAGTAGGAATGAAGTTTGACATCAAGAGAATTGCAGAAATAGATTTCTCAGGGTAGGGTTTTTTGTTGTTGTTTCTTCAGAAAAAGCCCGTGAAATAAGTTTAAGCACATGATCACCAAGACCTTTTAATTTAAGTGATCTGATAAATCAGCAGGATGAAATCACAAGACTCACAATTTGCCTTTATGTCCCGCAAACGCACATTTCCAAGAAACTGGATGTTAATTTGCGTTATATGTACCGAGGAGTGAGTTGCCTCTGTTGAATAAAGTGATTTAGCATGTTGCTTTTTTCCTTGTAATTCCCCGCGCAGCGCACGTATTCCCGGAGAAAAATGTCTATTGTGTGATTATGAAGGACATGTAAAATCTGATTACGCCAGGCCTCAAAAAGTCGCATTTAGCAGCCTGGGATAAATTCTGGCATATTTTCCTCTACTGCTCCTCAGGAAAAGAAAAACAAACATTGTTGCTTTTTGGGGGGTTTTTTTGCCAAATGGCTTTAAAGAAGATAACAAAAAGTCCACTGCAAACCGGGCTTGGCTTTTACCTCGACTGACGATCCAGCGCCTGATTGAACCTTAAAATGGATGATGCAAGCCCGAGGCTTTTCAGCACAAATCCTCCGGGAACATTGGGCCGTGTTCTTGTCAACAGCCAGTGACTCATCCATTAAAGAAAAGTGCTTCCTGCGATCGGAGACCGAAATAGGCTCCTCTTACAGCGGTTTGCCTCACCAGTTATTCAAGGCTTTTAATGGCGTCCATTTAAATAAATGTTTCAGTGCAAGTTGGCACTCTGGACCGGGGAGCTTTCTTGCTGACCGTATGCAGTCCTGGGAAAAAGTATTTGCTTTCTCCTCAGGTTTAATTTTTTTATTTTTTACATCAGAATAGTAGTTTTGAAATGGAGATTTATGAAGGCAAAAGCTATCTAAATCAAACTGGTCCTATGTAAAAAAATTCAAATCAAATAAAATAAAGTTATCAGGCATTTGCAATACTTGTTATTAAATCGTTTACATTCCTATGAAGAATCTAAATTTCATGTTTTAGTTTCTGACAATTGGATTTAAGTTCAGACTTTGGTTATGTCAGAACTTTCATTATATTATTATTATTTTGTCATTCAGATGTGGATTTGCTGCCACAGTTGGATGGTTTGCTGTGTTTCTGTTGAGCAAATTTACTTTTAAAATATCAAATTGTCCAATTCTATGGTCAGTGGAAGTGCGGCGATAGTTGTTCACCATAAATTCAAATCTTTAGAAATGACTTTGTAACCTTTTCCAGACCAGTCACTTAGAATCCAATCACTTTGTTTCTCATTTGTTTATTTTTGGGTTTGTTTTTTTTTTTTTCTTTAGACGGTGTGAACTGCTTTTAACCTATTTCATATTGTGAAACAAGTTATTTCTTGATTTTACAGATCAGTCATTCATCACATCTGGGCGTCGCAAGTGAAATATATCCCAAAAAAGACAAGAAAAAAAAACGTTGGTTTAAGTTTTGTATGTAAGTAAACAAAGCCCATCATCTGAAAGCTACTTTCTGTATTTACTCAAGTTATCCATGTGATACACAGCTGGCTGTTGCGTATGTCCCCACCAAAGTCAAAAGTGTTTTTATTTTTCCATAAAATGCTGCACATATCCTGCATCTCAGTGCACAAATCAAGTATTTGGGCATCATATGCTAGTTGGGTGATTAATCGCAGCCGTTTGTCATGTTTTCCCTAAAGTACTGATGAGCTAACACATGACCGGGTCAGGGATTAAACCTTCTACTGCTTTAGCTCGGACTTCTCATGCGTCCGTCTGCGTTGCCAGGCTGGTGCCCACAGATCTGTGGGCAGGGTGTGACCCTGCGTAATAAGCACAAGACTTCCTGGGAGCGCTGCCTCAATACGTGGCTTTAAACAGGTTAACACGCCGCTGGCTCGACCCGCCTTGCTTCCGGTGAACTGTCTGTCTTTACGTTTGCAACGTCGTTTTGGCGCCGACGCCAATTGTGAGCAAATTTTGCGTCAATCCAAAATTATGTCAGAGTTTCCAAAAGAATGAGGATGGGCGTTTTTGGCTCTTTGTCTGTAACTCCGGGCCTGCTTGGTAATGAGAGAGTGAACACGTCTACACCAAGCTGATTATTGCACAAGCCTGTAATCTGTTAACATCTGCAGCTCGACTAGTCAGCCACCACCAGTCGCCGCAGTTGGAGAAAATCTGCAAACGGCAGACTTGTCCACTCTCCCTTGGAGGACCTCAGTCCCAAACGTGACGTTCTGTTGCGGACAAGTTCGTGTCTTGATCACATATTCAAGGTGTATTACAAATCAGATGGTTCACTAGTTGAAAGCAGAACCAAGCATTTTACAAGCAAAACATAAACTTGTATATTTATTATTTCACACAGGATATGATTTACAATCAGGATTATGTATTTGATAATTTACCTGGTGTCATTTACCCCGACATCCCTAAATAAAATCTAGCCTAACTACCTTAAAGGGGCAGTATTATGTAAAATAATTATTTTTTAGCTTTGCATGATGTTACAATGTTAAAATGTTCCTTTGATTTTTTCATATATGTTTGAGAAATCCTTTAATCTCCATGGCAACCGTCCAGGTTTGTAAAATGTGCCGCCTTCGAGGACGAAGCTCCTCCTCTGAGCTGCAGTTTCCATTCTCATGATTCAGGAACACAAGAACAAGGTCAGGGTGTTGACGAGCTCTCCAAAATTCTCCAAAACTCAGTCCATGACAGAGCACCCTTCCCCCGCAACTTCCCACACTGAGCTCCTTCAGACTAGCCAGAAGCAATTAGCAAACACCTGGTGGAGCGCCTGCTTCCCAAGCCGGTCTGCCAACGAACATTTGTAAATGCTTGATAGAGGAATGTTGACGCGACAACATCCTGAAGGCGGAGTGTTGAAAATTCCAAGGCGTTGAATTGGAAAATGTCATGATTGATATGTATGCAGCATTTTTATAATAACTGAAAGTAACAGTTACTTGATTTTGCTACAAAATGAAACAATGAAGCAGAAGGACACATAATTCTGTCCCTTTAAGTTATGTCAATACAAATGCATTCCCAACAGCATATCCGAAAAAAGCTACACAGTTGACCAAAGTTCTTGACCAAAGCATACAAAGAACTGCTAGTTCACCTCCATCCTCCATCCAGTCTGAGCTCTAACTACACAGCACTGCAGACAGCAGCCACATCACTACATTCAGGTGTTCCTATTACAGCCAGCTTCTACAAAACATTTGTGAAAGAACAAGTCTAGTGATTCTGAACAGTTTGTGCCAACAACTACGAGATGTGACGGCGCCTCTTTGTTCCAGCATATCTGTGCATTAGCGAATAAAGCAAAGTCCAGAAGCACATGGAAGAGTGTTTTTGGAGCGACCTGCGTCAACTCAGTAGAACATCTCGGGAGATTAGTTAGAACGAAGCTCTCACATCCAGATCCAGATTTGAACGATTATTTTTTAAACGATGGGAAAATTTGAAGTCTGTCCGTCATTTGACAGGTTAGAATTCACACCCTTGACTGATGCACACGGGCAGAAATTATATATTATATAGAGTTCATCACAGAGGCAACTAAAATCAATCAATAAAAAAAAAAATCCTTTCTGAATACCATGTGATGGACACTGAGCTAAATGTGTTTTTCTGAGTTATGGACCGGAGGCTTTGGAGCGTCTGGTTCCGAAGCGCATTCCAAACCTTTGGTAGAAATGGCGCGTTTAATTCAAGTCTCCATTACAGACCGGAGAGAACTAAAGAGAATGCAATGTTATGTTAATCTGTCTAAACAGAGGAGCTGGGAGTTTATCTTGAGGAAATAAATAAAGGTGTAGAAGTTAATTAGACCGTAACATGCGCAGAACACTGCACAACTAATGCGGATGCGGCTCCGCCGCTGCGAAGAATTAAACTTAACTCACCCAGCGGTTTTAACAAATGGAGCTGGAAGACGTTACCCTCCCACAGCCAGAAGGAGACCGGCGCTCAGAAGCGCGGCAGATGTGACATCTGTCCGTTTCGGGGAAGTGAAATCACGCAAAAAAAAAAATTCTCGTGAAAATGCAGGCCGGGACCGCGCACAGGGTCAAAAAAAGTTCAATTGATCGGTTTGGATCAGACAGATTATACATTTCTGATCATGCTGCCAGTTTTGTTTATGTATTTAAATTAGCTGAAATTAATTGTAAGTTATTGTAACAGAGATAAATCAAAATTGATATAACAATACAATAAATGCACACACCCTGATGTGAAGGCAGACAAGGAGTACAGTGTATTTTGCAAAAAAGCATTTGGCCGACCGTCTTATGCATGAGGGTTTTCCTTCTTTCAGTCAAAATAGGTAAAAAAAATAAAAAAATAGGTAAAGAACACAAGTGAACTCCAGGCTTCTCATATTTTTATTTGCTAAATATATTTCCAATAACACCAACACCACCATGTGTCACAAAAGGCAAAGTTAACCCGCCGAAGGCGGAGAAACATGACGAAACGCGGACAAGGTCGCGGATTCGGGGTGTGAAAATCCTTCGCAAAGCACCCATCGTTAACATTGTTCTTCAGACCTGACGTTTGGCAAAACCTGGACCGCTAAACGCAAACATCTGCTCTGCCACACATCCCACTGTAAATCCCGTTAAAGTTGTGACATTTGCAGCATTTTCTTTTTCTTTTTTTCTCCCCACTAAACAGTAGCTCATTGTTGTTCTGGTTCCACATCCTGAGCTGAAGAAATCAGCAGCTGTAAGCTTCATGTTCCTGTGACTGCTGAAGGCTGTGCCATGCTGGCAGCTCAAGGGAAGCAAATCCAGTATGTTCCAATTATGAATCAGAGCACTTTTCTCCACTTAAGTGCATTACGCCCTTAATCAGTGCGTGGCTGTACTTGTTAGTGCATGACCACTCATATTTAGCAAAGGTACGAGCTTCTGGTAAATTAGCTCTAATTGTAGGAATTTCACGTGAAAAGTGGTGTTTATCTCTTAAAAAAAAAAACTCAATTTCTTTCCTGCTTTCTAACTTTTTCACCAGCTTAAAAACTTTAAAGCCCTCAATACGTGCATGTAGCATAATGTCTGCTTTTCTTTCTCCTTCAAGCCTCTCTAAAACGCGCCGCTGTATCTCCGCCACCGCTAGACGCAATATTCAACTTAAGAGCGGGGAAAGCTGGAACATTTTGTCCAGGAATGAAACATTTCGCTGGACTGAGTTTTGGAGAATTTTGGAGAGCTCGTCAACACCCTGACCTTGTTCTTGTGTTCCTGAATCATTTAAAAAAAAAAAGGAAAAGAAACACAAACACATATTTTGGCAGGAAGTGTACAGCTGATGGAAATGAGGAAATAGCCATGAAAGGGTGTGCTTCAGCAACAGCTGTTTAAGTGGTATGTGTCTTGGAGAAACGACAGGATCCGGGGGCTTTGGTTCCTCTCGACACGCTGCATTTCTCCATGTGGTCGGCACGTATGGAAACACAAATCGGCTTTATACGGCTCGATTCAGACGCAGGTTTCCCGTGGCAAGTGCTTCTAATGGGGGAGGTGGGAGTGGACGAGTGGAAACCCTATAAGGAGCGTCACGTAAAACAAACAGTAGTTGCGTTTTCATTGCGCAAATCGGAATTACGAAAATACATTTGCTTGTGGAAATTTGCTAATTTAGAAAAACAAAACTCAAGTTTCTCTGCTAGGAGGTGGTATCGAAATTGATGTATTCCGCAAAAATCCAATGGAAACACTTTTTTTGTGTCACACCAGCCATGTGATCGACCGCCAGATGTTACTATCGGAGGAAATGACGAAGAAGATGACAGGAAGTGGTAGGAGGAGAATGGTGTGGCATGTATTTTAAATCTCTAATCGCTTGACCAAACGTATTCACGTGGGATTTTGTTTCTTATTCAATAGAATAGCAAAATTTTGGGGGGGTTTTCCCAACATTTGCGGAATGTCGACAAAGTTTTGTGCACGATTGTTGTGGAAACAAAGCCAAAGATTTGTGTAGTCAGCGTCGACTTTCAGCAATCTCAGCAAAATCGCTATGACTTTGCTCCCTGTGTACCTTAGACACGTTTAGCTTCACGCTTTTATCAGCAGTTCACTGGCTTTTCCTAAGCGCTCCAGACTGGAAACATCTGACAAAAGCCGCACTTGTAGAGTTGCCCAGCCGTCTATTGAAAAACTAATTGGTACTTGGCAACATTGCTCGCATTCTTGGGTTTCTGCTTCCAGCAAATCAACTTCGAGGACATAAGGCTTCTTTGCAGCTCATCAGATGTCAGTGAGATGACTAGAGAGACTCAACCACAACATTTCACCTTTCTGACATTATCTTGCAATTATGACAATAGATTAGCCAATAAATGGGTGGCAATAGTAGAGAGTTGGGGGTTGGAGATTAGGTTTACCCCACTTCACATTCTTGGACGTATTTTACGTTTTTTGGTTTTAATGGAAAATGAATGCTGTTAGCTTTCCAGTCATTAGATATGATAACGAAAACTCAAGTGCTTTTTATTACAGCTGAAGAACTACGGAGTCCCCTAGAGAACATGGGGATTTTTTTTTGCAGTACCTCACAATACTTTAGCGTTACCTCGCAATAATGCACTGATCAGTTCATGCTGCATAATTGAAGACTCAAAGTCTTTCTTACGGTGGCCATCATTCTTTATGCTATAGTGTAACATTTTCGTAAGGTTTTTTCCATGTCGTTTGTGAGATATCTGAAGTTTTATATCCTTTTCTTGAGGACAGAAATGCATCACAAATCTATGTGCAAAATGCAAAAGCAAAACAGGTCAGAGATGGGCCTTCCCATGTGAAAGGTATGATCTTTGAGTAATTACCTTTGTCGGTTTTGCGTCGGGGACATGCTGCTCCGTCGTGCTGGAAAGTCAACAGCTCACCACCAGTCTGCTCCGGGGAGATTGGAAGAAGTTTCTCTTGGAGGACATTTTGATCCCACTCTTTCCGTGGCACAGTGTCATCGGGGAGAATTTGGAGGAACTTTACTGCATCAAGGAGAAGAAATCCAACACATGGACCAAATCAAGATGCCTCACTGATGGCTTAACTGCAGACTAATGGTAGCTCTAAGAGTTTCTTCTCCAAAAAATGAGGTTTTCCAGACAGAGAGGATCCATCAGAGGAAGCGCCAATGTTCCACTCTCCATCCTGTAAAAGTTCACAATGTACTTGATGTTTTTTTGTTTTGTTTTCAGGCATATTTGACACCTTTGTTGTCAGCGGTCCATTGTGCTTGCCTTATTCTGTTGATTTACACCGCTGAGAATACTAACCAAGCTCTGTACTGGTGGCACCTTGAAGAACAATTCTGGACCCTTCATTTTATAGCACTTGTACTTACATTTCAATAACACAAGATCTTACCAAGTATTTTTGGTCTAATCAAAGTAGTGCAAAGCAGACTTTGAACTAAGAAAAGCTAACTTACAAGTAACTTTTTAACAAGGTACAACAGCTTTTTTTAAGTCAATAATTCCTTAATGTTGATTTAAAAAAAAAAGTACCAGTTCCATTGGAAGATTATTTCACTTATAATACTGAAAAAATGTCCTGCTGTAAGTAGTGGTGGTGTGATATTAATTTAAAGTTTTATCAAGATATTTTGAGTAACTATTGTGATAATGATAAGTCACAATAAGAACTATTTATTCCAATCACAGCCCCACAAACACAAAGAATGCTCTTGAAAAACATTCCCATTAGTGATGTGTTTCTTTAGGACACCAGTCCCATAGAAAGTGTGATTTGCATCACTAAACTGCACACAGTCCCTGGATTGAATTATATTTTGACATCTCTAGATATTTATTGAATAAACAGTGGTGAAAAATAGCAACAAAAAAAAATCAATCCAAACATTACCGACAGTTTTAGGGATTTTTAGCATCATTATTTAGAATTCATCGTGACAACAATAAATCAAAATCTTGTCAGGATGAGAAATGTATCGTGATTAACGATGTGATAAATGGCCACCGCTAGTTATAAGTGATTTAATTTGCTTGTGGAACTAGAACTTTTTCATCAGTGTTAAGGAACTTGTGACTTAAAACAACTTTCTATATCTTCCTAAAAAGTTACTTGCAAGTTAGTAGACTTAGAAACAACGATTCAAGTTTGCGAAAATCCATCGATTCCGACTTTGACTGAACGGACTACGAAACTTTAGTTAAAATAAACCTCCGTTTATAAAAAAAAAAAGAAAGAAAAAAATGGAGCTAACTCAAAACAAAATTTGGGACGTCCAATCGTAAAGCTGTCGAAATCAGTTCGGTGAAGTTTTCCCAAGCGGCCCCTGGAAGCCGCTCAAACCGAAGGGTCTCTTTTCGACGCTCCACTTATTCGAGACAACCTCAATCCTGCACTTACGCTAATCCATCCATCCGTTGCAGTGCCATGCAGTTGGTGACTGTGACACAGGCCTGAACTAAAGGAGATTTCCACTGATCTACAAACCCGGATGGCAAACACAGAGTCTGAGCCGAGGGGGCCTCTTACGCAAGTCCAGCCAGCTGTGGCTGCCTGGGCCTTGCGTGCAGGGAATGTGTTTACTTAACGCCCATTTGGGCTCTTTCACCTCACATAGCAGGTCCTAAATAAACTCCAAAAGCAAGCGGGGTGAATTCTTTTTTATTTACGGTACTTCTTCACAATGAATGAAACGGGTTATGGGACTCTACTCTAGGATATTGTCTTTTTAAAGGTAGCATTTGGAGACTAAACTTAGCAGAAAACTCCCTTCACAAAAAGAACAAATTGAGCTGCACTTTTCTACATTGTAAAATCGTGCATGTTATTTCTTTTGCCTTTGAGCTCATGTGTTGTTGCTTTTTCTCTCTCTCTCCTTTGGCTGTCTTTAGATTAATGATGTACAAAACATATGCAGAGCAGCGCTTTATTGTGCAGTTCAAAGTCTAGGTCCAACTTCTGCTGGAACAGAAGTGTCGCCGTGTTGCGTCACAGGAGTCCAGACGGGTTTTTTTATTGCACAAACATCTCGCCCATCAGCCAAGTGACATGACACAAAAAAAAAAAACGAGCGCTTGCTAACTTCTGCACGTAAAACCTTCAGCCCCGTTTACACCGAGGCACGAAACGCCAAGCGGGAGGCTTCTACGAAACGCTCGTTTTCAAGTACGGAAGTCTCAAAAAGGCGTTCTAAATCAGATGCTTCTGTGAATGTAAAGCATATTGTAAATTGCCATTTTAACACATTTTGTCCAATTGTATCCGTTTTTTTTTTTGTGTTTTTTTAAATTTTGGGATTATATGTCATAAAAAACAAAACAACAAAAAAAATCTGTTTGGCAGCGTCAGCTCCAATTTGCTCTAATACCCCTATTATAGGTCATAATAGAATCCACCTGTGTGTATTTGTATTTTACTTTATCTAAGAATGAATCCAGCTGCTCTGTGAAGGTCTCAGAGGTTTGTTGGAGAACAAACAGCGACAGGAAGACGAAGGAACAGAGAGAAAGGTTAAAGCCAATAGCTTAAGCTCTGTAATGTACTGTTAAACTCGTTATCTATAAAAAGAAAAGACACAACTGCAAACTTACCAGGCAGCAACCAGAGAATGCTTTCCAGACGGCATTGTAGAACGAAAGCAACAAACCATGAGTGAAGAAGTAGCTTGAGGTATTTTGTGAAAAAGAAAATAAAAATTTCGCTAGCCGCCATGACACTTGATACGATGTTGGCTGTTGTTCGCGAAGCAGCCAATCCAGAAGCACCACTCACTGTCCTTGGTGCTGATTGGCTGAAAACTCCCCCCGACATCAAAACTTGATGCTAAGTGCGCGTGTGCTTAGACTTTCTGCTGTTGGAGACGTCTCGCGTTTATTTTGATGCAAGCGCAGTGCGGCGTACTGTACGCCGTGCGTACACGTAAACATTATGCACTGTTTTGCATTGCGTGTTGTAAAATTAACGTAAAATGTTACACTTTCGAATATAGGTGTAAGAGATTTGGTTGTAAGATGACCGAATTTATTTTAAAGAGTTTTAAATTGTTGGTAGTTTATAGTTGGTGAATTATTAAAAAGGATGCTATATGCATTTTTATAAGATTCCTTCATATATTAGTGGATTTCAGATATTTGTATACAGTTGTGGCACCTAAACACAAGTGCCGGGGGTTCGCCGTATTTGAAAACCATCTATCATTTTTCCTTCCACTTCACATTTATTCATCTGTTTTTGGTTATTATATAAAATTCAGGGTTTCCCCCCAGAAAACTTGCTAGGAACGCCAGGGCAGTCATGCAGTGCCCATGCAGTTGTTTTGAGTTTAAAAAAATGTTTAAAGTTGACAGGGAATTTGAAAATATCATTAGGAAATTACGTGTTATTGGAAGACATTATTAACAATACCTAAACACCAACTATAAAGTCTTTAAAGAGGCAAATATGTAAAACAAAAGAAACAAACTTGAACCTAGCCTGGTGAAGGCCCAAGAAAAGCCTGGTGGCCCGCCAGGCTTAGAATACACTGGTGGAAACCCTGAAATCCTACTAAAATACATTGAGGTTCAGGTTAGTAACGGCATAAAACGTTGAAAAAAAAAATTCTAGACACTGTTTCATTTTTGTTTCAAATTTGTTCACGTCACATAAAACTTTTATAATGCCAGATATTTTACTGCAATATCTCGGTATTTGAAGTTCTTCTTTCATGCTCCTCTCAGACCTGTCCTGTTTTTTTGGGCTTTTTTTCCGCCCTCAGGCAGGGAACCATGGCCTGATCTGTGCTAAGCCCTGCTACTCTAAATCCCTCTCAGACGCCCAGTAATGCGCTCGGTGTGGGACCACACTGGGGTCATGTCACTCATCTGAGCCCAGACCACAGCTTGGTGTCTGACAGAGGGATCTTCTCTGCCCCCTCGCCCCACCAGACCATCAGCCTCTTCATCCTCTTTCATTTCTTCCTCACCACCGACTCTCAGCTTGGGTCACCACTTGACCTTTCACACTCATCCTCTCTGCTGCCAGGCCGAGGGATTATCAATCAGCTATTTTTAGAGTTGCATTTTTTTATTTTTTTATTTTTTACTCCTGCTAACATCACAGCAAATTTGGAGACAAATCTGGACATTTCACTTCACTCTGTATTTTTTTTTTTACATTGAATTGCATGTAGAGGAAGACTTTTAGTGGATATAACCGTATCCATTTGAAAGGTTTGCAGAATAACTTTACACAGGCATCAAGTCGGTGACTAAATACAGAAAATCTGTTTGTAAATCATTTTCAGTGGTTTTCTTTGCTGGACTGTTCAGGTGAGGCGCAGACCGTCACACTATCGCCACCACTATATCTGCATGTCCGTTTACTTTTTGTTGTTCTTCCTTCCCCTAAATGCTGCTATGTAAGAAGATGTAAGAAGACACCCATCCTCCAGAAAGTTCCACTTTTCTGTCACTGCTACAAAATATTTTCCACTGACGTTTTAGGGATCATGGAGAGGTTTTCGTAAGACGGGCCTTTCTGTTCTTTTCCCTCTGTGGTTCTGGCCTTGAGACTGACATTTTTCCCCCATCGTGACTGTTGACCTCAGCCGAGGCAAGTGAGGCCTGCTGGGCTGTAGGGTAGATGTTGTTTCTTGGTGTGACCTCCTGGATGAGTCGTCAATGCACTCTTGGATTATTTTTAGTGGGCTGGATCCCTGCTGTTCCATGTCTTGTCTGTGTGGTTTTACCCAGGGTCATCATCTTTCAGTTTTAGCTGTGCTACAGGGCTCTCCACACGACCTCCCACTGGTGCAGCATCAGTATTATAGAGCTTCTTTTTTTTTTTTCAAAACAGAAAACGTAGCCTACACATTTCCGCTCGATTCTCATGTCCCCTCAGTGCTTTGTCTGCGCTTTCTCCCATTGACTTGGATTTCTCTGGTAGAATTTTAACGATCACGTTGATTTGATTGATTGATTTTTTTTTTGTTTGTTTGTTTGAGCATTGTAGTCTGCTTGTAGTTTTATCAACAGCAACTTAGTAAGTAAACAAAGTCATTCAGTCTGTGTTGGCCACGCCTCCAAATATTGAATTAACATCAACAGCCATGTTGTTCGGCTTTGCACTTCCTTCTTCACAGTGGAGGATGGTTGTTTACAGCGCAGGCACTTTCTGGTAGACTTCATGATGTCGAACTGGCACATTGCGTACGTCGCGGGCAAATGTTGGCGATGGGGTAAAATCTAAGACTTTAACAGAGTCCATGTCTCTGGCAACTGTCATCATTTCTCAGGAGCTGAAGGTCCAGACCCTCTGTACAAAGCGAAACATAGAACATGGGGCTGATTTTTCACCAGAATAGGGAAAAAACATTCATTTTGAAGAAAATATCAAAATGATATTTTGATATTAGGTTAGCCAGTGCCCAGCTTCTACTTTATATTCAATCTTACTGGATTTGAAGAAATAAAAAGTGTTCTTGCAAGGTGAGATCGATTTTATTTTTTTTCAAATTTTATGAACAAACGGCTCTACCTCATACTCAGATTACCTAAATTACAGTCTGTGGTGCGTCTTTGTTGAGCTACATGCTCGCTAAGCAACAATGAACTGAAGTAAGGCAGTAGAGATAAGCGTGATAAAACTCCTCTTATCATTCCTTTGTAATGTGTGACAAATTACGTCATACTGAAGACAATCCCAGCTTGTTATTTCTGTTGGTTTTAACTGCTGCTGAACCTTTGGGCTTTTAACAAACTGCTACTCCATTTGTAGCTATTTTGTTACAAATGCTGCAAACGCATTTGCAACAAAGTAGCACAATCAAATGGGTCCTGTGATAAGGAGCCAACAGGGACCGGACCATTTTTTTTGTTTCCTCCTGATACATATAACTTTTAGTGTAAACTGCAGATCAATAGCCAAGCCATGTGATTTGAGATAAGCAAGATTTAATTTGCGGTGACATTCTGGGGTTTAGAGTCAGGATGTCTAGCCATGCTCCGCAGGCCGTGTGGCTTTGTGTGTTGGATGCCGATGGGCCAGCTGAAGGACAGGGGTCAAAGGGTCGCAGGGCTATCTCAACAAGCTGATTTGAAAAGAAAAAGAAGCCGTTTCAGCTCTGCTTGATAGGTTCTCGTGAACTCCGTATCGTCGTGATACAGAAACCGCAACCGAATGATTTGCGATAACAAGTTATGCTGATTACCACAAAAGATTGTGAACTCGACTGACTACGTTTTGAATTACATAATGTTGGCAGCACCTGCTAAATTAGAGCAAAAGAGCGTTTATGTAATTCATAAAGTCCTCACGAAGTCACACCGCACCGTCTACCAAATGGCCTCACCTGTGAAATGAGCTGACACAAATAGCTCATTTC
Source organism: Poeciliopsis paucimaculata (assembly GCA_903067055.1). Classification (NCBI taxonomy): domain Eukaryota; kingdom Metazoa; phylum Chordata; class Actinopteri; order Cyprinodontiformes; family Poeciliidae; genus Poeciliopsis; species Poeciliopsis paucimaculata. The sequence continues at coordinate 20,153 of CAEGAD010037504.1, forward strand.
TCCAAATGAGACCTATTTCTCATAGCTAACAGTGTAGCATTGCAAGTTATTACTCCAGGTACTGGACATGATACGTAAAATACTTAAATGTCGATCTTAAAGTTTGAACAGTGTTTCTGTCAGAAACATCTAGCTTCAAGGAACAAAGAAGACAGCGACTGGCTAACCATTAGCAGCTAACGATGCTAAAGTTAGCATTATCTTTGTAGGCTTTCGTTAAAATTTACTGTTTATTTCTTTAGTTAAAAATCTAAAACACTTTACATTAGCAAACGTATTGCTAAAATATTACTTCACGTTCTCATGAATCCAGTATAGTTTGCCATTACACACCTAATCACAACATCTATTAATTTAGCATAACAAGGTGAAAAATAGTGAGTAGGAAACAAAAGTGAATATGTGTCTTCTAATAAATGTGACAAATTTGTTTTGTACTTCACTTACTGACATTGGTTTTGTACATATACATGTCTTGGTCTTTAAAGTTTGAATGAAAGTTTATTTGAAGGTAAGCGCAAGTGTTCAAAATCACACGAATGAATGTTATTGTTAATAAGACACACTAAGGCAAAATGTACAAATTTTAACATTAGTGGTCCTCTTTTACCCTTCGTCTCTTTGGTTTTTGCTGTGATTATGGCAGAAGATCATGTTTAAAGTGCTCCAACATGTGCTAACACTTCTGCATAATATTACTCCTATTTGCTTTGTGAATCAGATACTTCAGAGTGAATAGCTGGCACAAATTAAGAAATTTAAATGAGAAATGGATACACAACATTTCTATTTAATCTAGGCCACTTCTCCAAGCTAGTGTAGCTTTGAACTGAGTGTTGTTGTCTACAAATCCAGACTGAGAGCTCTTTCAGATTTCTCAAAGGCTGCGAGAATGCTGCATTTCTTTCAGAGTACGTGACAGAAACCATCAAAGGTCTTTTTCGTGCAGGTGAAATGTGACAAGTGGCTCTACAAAGCAAACGTTGCTGCTGTTGTGGTTCAGCATACAGGGTTCTTTTTTTTTTTCTTTTTTCCAATCACATCTTTCCAGAAATTATCGATCGCTCTCTCGAGATCTCCTGCTGGCACTTGTATTCTGCACCACAGGTGTTCCGCTGAATCCTGCTTGGGCTCAATACCAAACTCTGAGTTTGCAGAGGAACTGGGCCAAATCCTGAGGGAGTCTGGGTTTTTTTTTTATGTGTATGGCTTAGTCATGAATGTCTTAATATGTTCTGAGAAGTCAGTAGCCTCTTTGAGATCACACGTTTCCAGACTGTGGGACAGATCCACTGTTTGCTGCAGAGCAACTGTAATTGAACCAATACTGCAAAAACACACAATAAAATTCTACCAAGTATCTTTGGTCTAGTTTCTAGCGCAAAATGTCTTTGCACACTTGAAATAAGACAAAACCAACTTATAAGTCACGTTTCAGCAAGATACATTGTTTTAACTAAATAATTTCTGAGTACTAATAAAATGAACTTTCATTGGCAGATTATTTCACTTAAAACGAGACATCTTTCCCCATGTGATAAGTGAAATAATTTGTCAACAGAACTAGCGCTTAAAAAAAGACAAACCTAAATTAAGAAATTATTTACTTAAAACAAGATCCTACATCTAGCTGAATGGTTATTTACGAGTTAGTGCACTTTAAATAGGACAAAACTAAGTAGAAACCAAACTAAAAAATACTTGGTCATATTTTTGCAGTGATGACTAAGCAACAATTTCAGGTTAATGTCATAATAAATAATCCACTAACCTGTACTAAATAAAATAACATTAAAAAACAATCTAAATGTCATATGGCCTTGGTGCTGAGGTTATATGGTGAACACATACATACATACATACTTTTCCTACAGCGGCAAACCGTCAAACAACATTGGAAACATGTTTTCTTTTTGCCCTGAGGCAATATGCGCTGTCATAACAGAATGTACCGTTTTCTCTCATCAACTAAAACACTCGCTGGCTGCTGCTGTTCCGTCAACTCGGTCTGTGACGGTTTAACTTTTAGCCTGCAGGCTGGACTTTGAGACCAGGCCAAAATGGAAGATAGAGCAGGGCTGTTCAAAGGTATCACTCCGCCGGTCTTATCTCCTTGGAGTTCCCCTTCGGCTCTCCGGAGTTTTTTTTTTTATTTTTTTTTTTTTTACGAGTTTTCTGCTGATTGTTTCAGTCTCGGTTGTATAATCTCAGAGGAATGAGCACACCTAAGTGTCAATAATTTTTTTTTATTTTAAATCTTGCAAAGGGCTTAACTCAGTCGTTTTCGAACCGTTTTTTTTTTGTGAATACCGTCAATGCTAATAGCATTAGCTTATTAGCACAAAGGTAGCCCCAAACGGCAGATATTTTTTGAAAATAGTGCAGCAAAACTGAAGTATTGTTCATTAATATGTTCATTTAATGCAGTGCTTCTCAAATAGTGGGGCCAAGGGGGGCGCGTTTGACCTCGGGGAACATGCTTTTTTATTTTTTTTATTTTTATTTTTTTCACGGTCCTAGTGCAATAAGCACCTCCACTACAGTAGGGGGCAGTGGCGCTCTCATTGGCAGAGTGTGCGCAGGGAGCATTCGCTCGGTGGTGTAGGGGTTTTGTTTGCACTGAGCATGCGCGCTTTGCACACAGCACAGAGTAGAAG
>CAEGAD010037509.1:0-55342 GCA_903067055.1 Poeciliopsis paucimaculata
TATATTTGTCATATCTGTGGTTCCCTTTGCCTCATACAGTGCCTAGAAAAAAATGTCAAAACCCGTAAACTCAGTAAAGAATTTTATTTAATTTGATAGAAAGATCCAAAGTGGAAGGAAAATGATGGTTTTCATATTTCTTTTAAAGGTAAATACCTTCAAAAGTGTGGAACGAATTTGTATTCTGACACCCTAAAATAAAATCCAGTGCCTAGTGGTGGTGGCAGCATCATGCATGGTGGGCTCTTCAGAAGACACCTAATTAGTAAAGAGAGTAATAATTTATTGTGAAAAATGCATCAAATGTTTCCTTAGAGAACATTTGCAAACAAACAGCTGGGTTAGTTTATTAAATAATATAATAAGCTATGAACGTATCAGAGATCTCTGTTCAATCTGTTATCCAAACCTTTAACTTCATAGCACACAAACAAAATGTTGTGTGCGGAGAAAATCTAACACTGCAGACGACTTCGAACACATCATTCCCACAGTGAAATATGGTAGTGGCAACAGCATGCTGTGGGACGTTGTGTTTCAGCAGGTACAATACAAGGACGTTTGTCGGAATTGATGAAGATGAAGACAAGAAAATGATGAAGGATAACCTGTTAATGTCCGCAAAACACAGGAATGTGAGGCAGAGGTTCATTTTCCAGCCACACGTTCCAAAACACACAGATACATGTGTTTAATTGCCCGGTCAGTCGAGATCTGAATCCAATTGAGCGTTTTTGGAAAACCTGATTGTTGACGTCCACAAATACTTTCCAACTAATTTCATTGAACCTAAGATTTTATTTTTATGTTTTTTAGGAAAAGTTGGCAACATTTCAACATCTAGATTCATATAGTCAGAATGATGTGTTGCTCTACAAGGTTTCCAGATGAAGCTCTCAGATTTTTATTTCAAAACCATGTGTTATTCTGGTTTGCCTTAACAGCCTCAAATTATGTCACAAGGTCAAACATTTCAAATGTTATACTTTTGGAAGGTAGTATATATAGAGAACATTGAGAATGGATGTGGATTTTACTGTAAAACTGTAACGAACTGAGCTTGATTTACATAGGACAGGATGCCCAAATTTTAAATTATGGAAGAAGCTAATTGCTTGGGACATCCATGCCCCCAAAGTGACAGAAAAGCACCACTCAAGTTAAAAAGAACCCTTCTGCCCTTCTTGTCCCTATAAACTTTCTCAGCGTTTAGTCATGAGCCTGCCATTTCCTTACCCCTTTGTGCTCTCTCCCTCCTAAATTACTGGAAGGTGATATACAGCCTGGATATCCCAAGGCTAAAGGAGATTTAGAACTTCGTCCCACATGAAGGAGAGGTGAGAAAAGACATTACTATGCAGAATAGGTAATATTGAAAATGCCCGAGCACTTTAGGGTGGCCTGTGCAGATTATCAATCTATTTGTGTAACTTGGCTACCCAGAATTTCATTTCCCTTTTCATTTATTTGCCTTGCTGCGGCCGTTTACAGTGCTGAAACTGAAAATTGAAGCCATGACGAGCAACCAGGCAATATTCCAGGGGAAAATAGGCCTCCCTGCTGTTTGATTGCAAAGGTTCATTTGGAGGTACAGGGGCAGGGGGGGGGGGGGTAAAGTGACCTCTTTTTGATGAGCTCAGAGGAATGTTTGGAGAAGTGCAGAGAGTCCATGCACGATCATCTACACCTTGTTAACAAAGCCTTCACTAAATTCATAGGTCTTTTTCCCCCCTCTCTCTCTGAAGAGTAACATCGGTTTGTGCATTTGAATTAAGAACCAAGGACAGAGGCAAACAGTACTCACCACTGCTTGATAGCAGCTTCAGAACCATAGACAGAGTCCTATCCCTGCCAGATTTCTCCCATTGAGAGCTGATTACACTGTACAAAATGCAACAAGAATGTTTTGTTACCTTTTTGTTACTTGTCTTGCTCGTTAATTTTGAGTTATTAATATCAGTCCGATGGACTCGCCCAATCAAAGCCGCTGCGTGACCTCGCAGGCGGGTCGTGTCACGAGCCAGCCTTTGAGGGAGCCATCACGGAGAGCGTATCTTACATAATCATCATGGAAGTACCCACTGAACATAATTGCAATGATTTGTGCCCTCCCGTTTTTTTTGTTTTTTTTCCCTCTTGTATTAAAAAATATTGCTGGGGGCAAGTCAGGCGTGAGCGCGGGGCGGGAGTGTGGCCCCCGGGGAGGGCTGAGAGGACAGAGCGGAGCATGGGGTCATGCCTACAGAAAAGCCAAGCTCCGTACAGTTCCCCCGACCCGGACCCCTCCCCATCCCCAACACCCCCAACCCAACCAGTAAAAGTGTTCGAGCTCAATCATGGCATGAGAATGGGATGACTTTACCGGGCCATTTAGCTGGCAGAAAGAGAACAGGGGGGCTGTGATCACTAATGTCTTCGTATGAGGGGCCAAATATTCCTGGAAAGAGTAACATTATTTAACAGAGTTTCTTTAATTTGGCACATTTTATGTAATGATGTGGTCATCCACATGGCTTTTCTCATGTGGATGACCACATGAGAAAATAAACTATTAGATTTTGAGCAGCTGCAATAAGACAAATATATTCTGTTTGCCATAGAAACTTTGAAAGTTCAACAGCTTCTACTCTGATTCTAACTAAATTATGCGAGGCTCTCAACGTTTTTTGCTATAATCTGATTTTACACACATGTAATGGCCTATTTGTCATTTTATGTGCTATCAGTCAAACTCAACTCCAAAATATCTGCACAATTAATGGTTTATGCATGTATTTAAAATTCAATCAATCAATTAATCAAATGAATTTAATTAGGAAAATTAATTTCCTCATTTAATCAATGAAGAAATGATGTTGCTTTATGAAAACTTTACAACCTATAAACTCAGATGAATTTATGGTTTAACACGTTAAGTGAGTCATGTCTAATGGACGCCGATGCCTCAGCTGGGTCCTCCGTGGCAAAATAACTAGCAGGCAAAAAGGAATTACTTTTATACATAATCACAAAAATGGATCCTCTCTTCCCTTTAGGAGTTAGACGACGGTGAACTGACTCTTTTGGGGAATGAAACAGAGTTCCCAAACATGCAGAAGAAACGATAGCGCTATTACAGAGTCAAAATTAAACACAGAAGGCTGCTTGATCCCAAGCTAGTAGGCATTTACAATGTTGGTCTTTGATATGGAAAATATGGTGGCGTTCTGCACAGGCTGACATGACGTTGCCACGAGGCCAAAAGAAGGCATTTGCCTGTTGTGCACCATCTGGGCTCTTCTTTGCTTGCTTGCATGTCCAGTCCATGTGAACAGACACATAGGATAAACACTGGGAGGAGACGTAGCTGTTCTCTGTGTATGACATAGAAACTGGCACACTTTATTCACACACCTTATGAAAAGCACTAGGTTAAAGAGGCTATTTCAGTGCTTTTCAGGAAGTCAGGGCTGATTTGACCTTACATCAACATTTTGGACCATCTGTTTTATAGAATCAAATATGGAGAACCAACATCTAGTTTTATCAAGTCATGAATCCAGAGAAACCTCTACTAGTTTATAAAGTTTTATATGAGGAACCAATATCCGTATACTTCTATACTTTTATTTTTATTTTCTTTTGTTATTTTGTCTGTATGTCCTGACATGTGAAGCGCTCTGAACTGCCTTATTGCTGAAAGTGTTATTATCTTACCTTACTTTGTCTGGCTAAGATAATCCATCTAATCTATCCAGTTCTTATCCTGTGATAAATAAAGAAATAAAAAAAATGACATTCTGCAGAAGGGGCTTTGTTGCCGGAGTGGGACAGTGTGTTTGGTTATCAGTCGGGTTGGCAGAGGAAGAGGCTCACACTGGACACTGTTCATGGAGGAACCGCAACTGGTTGTTTCTGTTTCAAGCTGCTTATATATATATACATATATATATATATATATCTCAATGCCCCAGTCTTGATAGAAACAGATCTCACCTCCAACTGTGGTAGTGGAAGAAAAATACCTTTTTTTTCTCGGTTAACAATGAATGTCCTGTACTTACAGTTCCACCACAGAACTGTATGTGCTCTTCCATTTTTTCATTTTTTTTTTTAATGGAAGAGCGTGAATATAGCACATTCATATAAATCTAAATTCATCGCTTCATTAAAACTTCTATTTGTTCCCTCTTGCTCTTGTGGGACTCCTGTCCTTCCTCCATGTGGCCCCTCTGTACGCCACTCGGCGGTGCTCACAGACTTCCTCTTTCGGGAGAGAGAGAAAATAAATAAATAAATAAAAAATCAAGCCGTCTATAGTCAGCATGACTCCTGATGCTGGAGCTAATAACTCGTCCTCTAACCAGCGAGGCGAACAATAACAACACCACTTCTGTGTTTCTCCTGCAGGACGGATTGTCACACACCGTTTTTCCTCCAAAGGAAGCAAATATGTTGGCTTCGGCTGGCGGAGCTGCATTTCAGCACCGCGGAGCTGTCCGCCGGCCAATGGAGGAGCGGGGAGGCGGCGGAAATGGAGCGAGAACGCGAAAGAATGTGAACTGAAACGCGACCACTTTAAGGCACAATCTGTATGTTTCATAGCTTTTGTCTGACGGGACGGAAACGTGAGCAACAGCGCGTCGTCCCTCAGATGAGACGCATTTCTCAGTCGGTCTCAGTGTGTGGCACGGAGTTGGCGCGCGAGCCGCTATTTGCTCTGCGTTGGAGCACAAAGGAGCGTATTCTCTATATTTCTCTATTTATAGACCCTCTTCCCTCGACGGAATGTACCACTGGCTCTTCGCATGAGGAAGAGGGGGAGAGAAAACGGTTCGGTTTATAAATAGTGAGCTTAAAGCGGCCCCCCCGTTTCACTCGAAACTCCCCGCCGCCCTGGCGAGCGTTGAGCGGGTCCTGTCCGTTTAAACCGAGAAGACACCCATACCAAGTCCTCAATGCAAAAAAAATAAATAAAAGGCTGCCAAGAAGCTGGGACGGAGGAACGTGGGTGTAAATAGACAGTGAACGCTGCTGCTCTCTCTCTCTCTCTTTCTCTCTCTCCTTTTCTCTCTCTCCCCCCTCTTCTTTCCTCTCTTTCTTTCTCTCTTTTATGAAATCAATGAACGAGTTATTGGGTAAGACACAAATACAAGGAATCAAAGCCTCCATCGGGACCAACCGGGCACTGCGCGCTTTTTTTTTTTTTTTAATTTTTTGATATGAGTCTTCTTCGCTGCACGCTACATGTGTTTTCCAATCATTGTAAATACTGGCGTTGATAGGACGAGAGCGGACCCTCTCTGGCACGACTTGGTCTCGGAAACCCAAATTTTCTTTTTTTTTTTTTTTTCCTTTTTTTTTTTTTTTATTTATTTATTTATTTTTTATACTGTTATTTTTTCTTTTTCTTCTTCTTCAAAAAAGAGAGAGAAAACGATTCCCCGCCCGTCGCCGTCTGCCGCCGTCGTCCTGTACCTCTACCCAACTCTCACCGCGGCAGGTCCGAAGATGGCAACTTTAACCAACGGGCAGGTGGACGGCGCGGTGCACGGCGTCGGTGTCGTGTCCGCCGGCGCGAACGGGCTCGTGAACGGATTAAGCCACAGCCCGGCGGGATGCCCGGCCACCATACCCATGAAGGACCACGATGCCATCAAACTCTTCATCGGCCAGATCCCCCGCAACCTGGACGAGAAGGACCTCCGGCCCCTCTTCGAGGAGTTCGGCAAGATTTACGAGCTCACTGTGTTGAAGGACCGCTTCACGGGCATGCACAAAGGTGGGTCTCACTCCCTCCGGTACCCCTCCACCCCCCAGAAGGCTCCGGCGAGCGAGGGGGAGGAATCTGGCACACATGACGCACGGATGGGTGACGATTAGTGCGCGAATGTTGGGCAAATTTTGAGACGCCTGAATTAGTTTTTTGGGGGGTTGGGGGTGGAGGGGTTTGTTTTTAGGGATTCTGTTTTTTGACAGATCTTTTTCGACCTGGCGCTGCTCACCTGATTGTGCAGAAACATCACGAGAGTGGCCCGAAGAGGGAGTCACGACAGCAAGCGTTATAGAGAGAGTGGATTATGTTTGATTAGCAGAACAGTACGCTCTGCTGCCTGTTACACTATCAGTGTGTGTGAGTGCGTGTGAAAAGGGGGGGTGGGGGGGGTGGTGGACGGGTGCACGTGCGTATGAACGTGCAACAGCATTGAGAGGGGGCCCGTGAATATACAACTGTGGGGAAAAAAATTAAGAGACAACTGTACATTTTTGCTTTGTTTTCTTTATTTCATTGCATTACTGAGTGCTAGTTTCATCTTTAGTCCATGAACTGCTGATAGCATTTTCTTCAAAATCCAAATAGAATACATTACTCAGTCATTTTGAGCTTTTTGTTTGCAGAAAATGACAGAAGTGAGAAAAGGCTTTCTTTAGACCTCAGTGAAAACAACAAGCCGGTGGTGTTTGAACAACACTGTTTCCATTTGGGAAGAGATTCTCCTCAATCAACCTCTGGGTGAAAGCACCTGCTTTTCAGTCCCAGCCTCAATGCCTTGACTCATACATGATTATCTAAAGCCAGTCATGTTTTGTTTACATCATCTAAGGACTCTGATGAGTTTGTTTAACTTTACCCCATTTAGGTTTTGGCCGTACAAAAAAAAAGCTGCACCTTCAGAACAGCAAAGATTTCATGATCGGTTATTGAGTCCTTTAATTTTGATGCCAGAGAAAGTGCCGAAGAGACCGATGCTTTCTCCAACTGTGTGGTGAATGAAGTAATGCAGCTCTGCCCGTCTCCCACCGGCTACTGCACACTGCAGATCAGTTGTCCGAAAGAGCCCCTACGTTTTTCTCTCACTTACTACAAACATGAGCTTGTCTATTTGGAAATATTTCTGTTTTTGAAAAACATGGACAGCTGTTTTGTTTAAATAAAAATAGTATCAGCTGGAGATGCATGATGGGCTACAGGTTACATGGTGAACATGTTATGTTTTTATCATAATGACAATGCAAGTAATGACAAAAAAGTATTCACAAATTCATCAGGCTTTTAGGTTATGAATACATTGTGTAGAACGAGGGTCTTACAAAAAGAAAAAAACTTCTCAAAATGATTGTTTTTCGGAGTAAAAAAAAAAAAAAAAACTACATGGCAATTGTCCAACCCTAGTGTCACTTCTGTTATAAAATTACACTTAACAAGCTTTGATGTTGTATGTCCAAAAAAGTAGTGACAGCAACTCTGCTACCGGAGCTGACAGCCTGACTAATGGACCAGTTATGGTCATGTTTGAATCTAACTCTACACCTAGCAGAATGGCAAAAAGGAGTTATTTTGTGCATAACAAGCTCTTTAAAACTTTAATAAGTTTTTGCCTAAGTTTGTGTCGGAAAATCCAAATAACAATAATTGTAACTATGATGATTACTATATTGTATAATTTTATTAAATATGAAAAAATAATTATCTGTCTTAAATAAAAGCTGTTAGATAATGGTATACATTTTGTATAAAAATATGTTTATATTTGATATTTTATTCAAGGCTATAATGAAGTGAGACTATTGTATAGTAAAAGTTATTCCTAGTTTTAGCTTTAAACCTTTTCCAATCAGCAAACAGAGACTGATTTCTCTTTCAGTTGTGAGTAGTAAAGATAGACATTTATTAAGGTAGTTTTTCCTCTAGAAACAGAGATCACAGGTGTAATAGTTACTATTCCTGACCCTTTTTAATAATAACATTTTCAGCTATAATCATTATCGGCATCAAATCCATCATTAGATTTAGTGTAACGGTGACTCATGGTCTTTTCAGGAGTGATGTAACAATAGTGGTTCACAAGGTTCGGGTCCAGTCTCAATGTTGGGTCATAAGTCAGTTGGTTAACGAAATCATCTTCAGAAATCAAATTAACCAACAAAAACTGTTGGTATAGGCATGTTTATGATATATATGTTCCAAACGATGAACAGTTATATTTAGCAATAATACAATTTTACTCACACTGGCTTTTTTAAAAGCAATATCAATGGACCGTTATCCAACAAGAGTGATAATGCTGTAACTCTTTTTTTATCTTTCTCCCTCAAGGGAAGGGTTATTCTTTGCAAATGGCCATCTAATGAGAGGTCACTAATTGATCTGCTGTACCTGAAGAACAAATCCAAGAGGAGTACAGAGCATGAAGAATGAGCAACCACACTGTAAAAAGTTGATTTTGGAGAGTATTGCATTTATAGCCATTAAACGTTTTTATATTTGAGTCCAGCATGTTAGCTTATAATTGTAACTTTAGTAAGTAAATTATAGTCCTTTCGGCAACAAATCTAACAAGGCATGTAGATTGGAAATTACAAGAATAAATTGTCACGTGTAGAGCAGGAAGTGGTAGGGTTGAAATATTTACATGACTGAATGTACCAATTTAGACAAACTTAGACAATTTGTGGTTGAGAGAGTTTTCATGATTTAAGTTTGTATCCAAGTTTGAATAGTTCACTGACAGATGGATGCTAAAGGTAAGCTTACTACCAGGCTAAACAGTGTAATTCTGAGTTAGCTGTTGCTAATTAACTGACTCTTCCACTTTAAGACCGTGTTTACACAACAACACTTTCTGGTGAAAATGGAAGAGTTTTGTTGTGTTTGCACTGTACAAACCACCGAATGTTTTCTACAGCACAGATTGAGAGTGCAATGGTTCTAAAACGTACAACGTGTCCGTTGTCGTGTAGACAGAATAAATGGATCTTTTCTGCCAGGGAATCCCTAGCTCATGCATAGTGTGACGCAAAACATAGCTGCTTCCTACAAACCACAGAAGAAGAAGAAACTACCGACAATGCTGGTGTTACTACAATTCGTGTTTCCCCATCAGATACGGTTCCCCCAGCGTTTCCCCAGGTGGCAAAATACACACGTGCTTGTTCAGCTCTCATAACAAGCATTCGCTTGTTAAACGCTACTATCTAGAGAACTAGGGACACCGTGAAAGCTCAAGCAACGTGTTTCAGCAAAGTTATCCCACTTTTTTCCAACTACGCCTTAATCAGACGCACATAGTGCGTGTTTTCCCCCAGTATCTGGGGTGACAGCACCTGATGGGGAAACGCAAAACGACGTGCTTTCAAGTAGAACCTTTTTTTTTTTACAGACATGCGCACTTAGCTTCAAAGAAGCTAGCACCGACTAGTGGCGAGGCGAGAGCATTACACCTTTTCTATGTGTACCGTTACTGTGTAAACAAAGATTGTAACTAGAATGGCTTCATGTAAATGTGTTAATAGAAATGGAACAAAAAAAAAAAAAAAAATGTTCGTTGGATCATTGTCATGTGAACAGGGCCTGAGTGTGTTAGCTGTTATATATAACATATAGATATTTTCTCCACATATTTTGATCAAATGTCTCCCCAAATAGAAGTCATGCAAATAGTTAATATAAAACTGTAGCAGCTTGTTTTGTCTTTGTGACGTTTAAGCTTTCTCTGTCCAATATAAACAAAGTGTAAAATCAGCCATGTGTTAGGAATAGATTATGATATCCAAACAATTTCAGGTGGTTGATATTGTGTGCAGGCATAGGAAGAAACCAAAGAGGTGGGAGAAGGTGAGCGCAGAAAAGGGAGGGGGGGGGATCTTTTATTAATAGTCCAGCTGTAGTAGCGACTCCCTCTTGGATGGTTAATCACCAGCGGCCCCAGAACTATAGGCATTGCTCGCCAACTGATTCTAAGAACTGTCTTTTTGCCGCGATATACAGCCCTGCTTCCCAGGCTGGGGCCCCCGCTTTCATTAGTGAGCCCCCGCTGTGCTCATATTTTAACTAGCTGGAGGCTCTATACTCCTTTAGCTTGCCACCTCGCTGGCTGACTGCAAGCTGTTTGAAGGCCGTGTTTCCTTCACTGCCTCTCAACACCTTCCCGAGGTTCCCGTGGAAGATTTCCAAATTAGCAGTAAAAGACAGCACGACCCGCACATTACAGGCAAAGTGACTCACTGTGCGCGCGTCGGTCATATGGCTTTATTGAAGTCTTTCGCTGAATAACATACACCAGGTAACAAAAGAGGTTGAGCGCAAATGAGTAGAAGCAGAGCTAAAGTCTTTGTTAGAAATATCGGTTTTCGGTGTCATTAAAAACATAGTTTTTTTGTGAATTTTATGCTTAAACTCATTGATTCCAAGAAAGAAATTTAGCCTTTTTTTCCCCTTTTTTTTTTTTTTTACTCAACTCCACTTTCTCCTCCTTTCACTTGGCCTTTTTATATCATTTGTCGTTTTTTCAAACCCCGTTAAGGAGCGCAGACAGTATCACTGAGGGCACGACGACCCTTTAAGGTGTGATATGCTCCATTGGAGTGAAGTCTGCTCACCAGAAAGCCCCTCCCACAAGCCTCCCCTTCATTTTTCCCCTTTTTCATTAACTCTGCTTGACAGTGTTCACTCTTTTCTTTTTCCTGTCTTTCTATGTCTTTAAATCATGCGCTGATGCGATGCACTGTGCTCCGTAATGGCTGTGGCAGCCTCTCTGTTGTTGCTGGAGATCGGAGATGCTCGCATAAATTTTCTACACGGTTTTGTTTTATAACAGTTGTATCTTTCAACGTGCACTTACAGTAACTGACTTTTGTTAACTATATCATCACTCTTCATTTGTGTAATGAGTTCATTTAACTTTATTGTAAGGCGTGTTTTATGAAGAAACGTTGTTTTTAGAACCTATTGGACGAGTTACTGGGATCAAGATATACCGAGGTTGTCTGAAATTAAGCTTTTAAAATAATGAAAATTTTCTGTCCCTGAAGCTTGAAGTCATTTCAATGAATGTCAGAGAAAGTGACCAAAATAATTTTTCTTGCAAAATTAAGGCAAAATGAGGTCTTTGAAAATATTTGGGGTATGGACTTAAAATGTTGTTTTCCAATGTCGGGTAAAGTAACAGAAATAGTTTTTAAAATTCATCAAAATTTATTTCTAGCTCTAAATCAATCACAAATTTTAATGTAAGCGCTACAAAAGCAAACACTGCTCTCAGAAATGTATCACTTCCCATGACAAAGTTAAATGATCCCTGCACTGCTCAACACTAGCACCACCCATTACTCTTGTCCTTAAAGTAGCTGACTGCAGACTGGCTCAGCAGATAGCCTGACTACTTCACCAGCTAATATCAGCTTCTTGTAGTTGTTTTAGTTGGTAAAAAATAATAACAGAAGTTGTTTTTATGCACTTGGCTTTTGAAAACAATGTTTCTTCTATATTGTTTTTATATGTATATGTATCAAAATTGCAGTATTAGAAAACAAACTTGGCTACCAATCATCTTGAGATATTATTTTAGGAGTTCTCAGAATAATTGAATGAAAGCAAATATGCATTTTTGTTTAAATTTTGTGTAAGCACTGCAAAATCTATCCCTATCTTATTATAAGAATTTCATGTCAAGAAGTACCCTTACTGTTTTAATGCCCCCTCTGAAGAAATAGACCCCTATTATGGCCATTGTCAGTTGTGCATGTGATACTATTGCCATAACCCTTCCCATAATGACTCTATGTATCACTTGTAATCTAGTCTTTAGGATTGTGTCTCTCGCTGGAATGGGTGTAGGGGAGGAGAGAAGCCGGGGAACAGGGGCCAGCTGAGCTTGATAGCGGGCGCCGGGACATCAGCGCAGGGCTACATCCTCTCAATGATTTTATTTCTCTCCCCTCTGCGACCAAGCCATGCTAATAGAGGCCATTTATAATGGTCACCGGCTGCTGCTGCTGCTGCTACCAAGCACAACGGGGCCGAGAAGCATGGCGAGCACAAAGAGCTGGCCCTTTCTCCCCTCCCTGGCAATGCAGCATGGGAGGTGGGGATCCGTTCAAAAGGAGTAGGTGTAGAAATGATTGCCAGAACTATTCATCAGCCCGGATTTTATGTCGTAATCGCTGCGGCAATTGAGCTGTGATGATATGGAGATGACATTTAAGACGTGGAGCTACTTTTTTTTTCTTTTTTCTTTTTTTTTAACCGCTGTTGCGTCTTCGTGCAGCGTTTGCGTTCCAGGTCAAACCTTTACCTTGAAACTTCTTCCCTCCACCCCCTTTTTCATTTCTTAGCAAATGCAAATGCAGCTGTTACCAAGACTGTTTTATTGCTGTTGCTTCATCTGGATGTAATTCAATTCAAGTAATGTATTTGTCCTTGGTCAAGCTAAATACATTTGCAAGCAGCCTTCGCCATGGGCTCAGACCGTTAAAGTAGTTAAAAAGCCAGAGAGTTGCTCAAAGTCAAAGCAGGTGTCGGAATCTCGTTTGGAGTTGTGTCTAATCGTCCATTTTGATGTGACGGGTGATATAAGCAACAAAAAAACCTCGGGTCTTCAAATATAGAGCAAACCCTTTACCAGAGGTCCTGTTTGTTCTGCAACTAACAAATAAAATGAGATGCTCTGCTGGGAGAGTAAGACATGCTTTGACTTTTAGTAAATATGGCAAAAGTCTTCATAACCCTTGAACCGTTTCACATTTTGTCACCTGACAACCACAAACATCAATGTATTTGAAATGAGTGGCCAACAGAAAGAAGTTCAGATGTTTGTAATATCAAGTGAAGAATAACAATAGCTTGGTTTCAAAGTACTTTTGGTGTTACCAAAGCTTCTCAATTAGATTTAGGTTTGGGCTTTGACTGGGCAATTCTAACACATGAAAATGGTTGAACTGGAACCATTCCATTTTAGCTGTGACTGTATTGTAAAAGTGCCTTTCTCTTTGGATGTTGGAAGCATGTCCCAATTTCAAGTGTTTTGCAGACTTCCGTACTATTTTGCCTTGATTACCTTTTATTTAACTCATCCATCCCTCC
This sequence comes from Poeciliopsis paucimaculata, assembly GCA_903067055.1. Lineage (NCBI taxonomy): Eukaryota > Metazoa > Chordata > Actinopteri > Cyprinodontiformes > Poeciliidae > Poeciliopsis > Poeciliopsis paucimaculata. The sequence continues at coordinate 12,842 of CAEGAD010037509.1, forward strand.
TGCAAGAAGCAGGCGTCACAATGCACACATGTTTTAGTGCCATACATTTTCTCCAACAAGCCTCAGAGGCCTACATGAAACAGTTTCATTAGTTAAGAAATTTTGGTTGTACTGGACTTTATTTTCAGATATTGGAGTAAAGGACATTCAATTAATGCTTGATTTATAGTTAAAAAAAAAGAAAACATTTAAGAATGTATTTTCATCCACTCTATATTCTTGCCCAACTTTGTGTAATTTAATCAGCTAAACTCAAGAACATTAGAAGTTTGTAATTATTATGTGACAAAAGGTGGAAAGGTTGAGGGGTTTGAATGCTGCTGTAAGTCAGTGTTATTGAAATAAAACAAGGGGATGCAGTTTAAGATCCACTTCCAGTGCTGTTTAAATTCGCCCATAGCGCAGATGGTCTATGCTACAGATGGGGAGGCTACAATCAGTGCAGGTCATAAAGCGAGTTATGGTTCCCCCCTAAACACGTTTTGCGTTGATATTTCAGCCTTTTACCTGAACATGTCGGGCAAGCGGATACACAAAGAGAACAGATCGTGGGGCTCGCTGCGTTCACCGAGGCCAGGAAGTCACGATGCCAAGAACAGGAAAGAGTCATGCTGCGCCTTATTACAGGCAATTAGATGTTACAGGTTGCCGTCTGCAGCAGAAGAAAAAAACGTCTAAAATCAGACCTGACTTTGAACAAAGAAAGAAGACAAGCTGGGCTGTGTTTCTTCGTCCTGCAGGTCTGCGTTAATGCAGCAGGAGTTTCGTTCGAAAAATTTCACTCGGGTTGCATCATCCCCTTGGTAGGATGATTCTCCCTCCTCCTCCTCCTCCCCCTCCTTCTCCTCTTTTTCCTCCTCGCCCATTTGGCTTGGGATGCCTCCATGACTGATTGTTTGTGTGCGTGCGTGCGTGCGTGTGTGTGTGTTAATGCGTTCATTCTCTGCCTGGCCCAGAAAGCTCTGCACAGCTCAGAACTAAACTTTGTGACCTGCTTCTCCAGAAGATGGATCACAACGGAGTTTTGAGGTTTTCGTCAGGTGCGTGTGACATCACAACACGCCCTTAGAACATCGCTCGACCACCGAGAGCTGCGAAACTTGCGTCCTCTCGCGTTCTGTCAGAGCCGGGATCTGCCAAGCAACAAGAGGTAAACAAGAGGTGGAGAAAGAGCAGAGGATAATTTGTCAGGGTAATGCTGCCTCCGTTGTCCATTATCATTGGAGAAGACTTGTCGGCGAGGGGGGCCGGCTGATGGCCGAGCAGGGAGCCAGTTAGTCACAGTGAGAGATGGCTCGATCGGGCTAAAGGAGGGAGCGCTCGTGGAGCTCCCGCCAGTGTTAGCATGCTAACAGCCGATGTGGAGTTATGCGGCCTGTCAGGGAGGTGGAGCCCTCTGGCTTGTCTGACCTCGCCAGTCCTCTCATTATAACCGCTGACCTTTACATACGCACACAGGGAGGCGTTGCAAAAGGCGTGCTTCTTCTTCTCATTTAACTTCCCTAAAGAGCACCAGAAATTAATAAACACACATTCAGCATTTAAGCCGCAGCTTGGTGTCAAAGCATGTCTGTTAGTGTTGCAAAGAAGACGAACGGTGATGTGTTTTTGAAATGGCTTTTAATTAAAAATTTGCTTTTTTAGACTTTGTGAAGTCTGAAAAAGCAAGTCATTTGCTTTACGGACAGTGTTTAGGTTATTATACAGGAGCTCTTGTGGCTTTTCTGTTGATGATAACAGTTTTAACGAGGCTTGTATGAGACAGTCAATAGTTAGTTTATTCAAAACAGAAAAGCATCATTTGTTCTCATTACTGCTAAAATAATCAGAAAAAATTATTTCCACATTTATAAAAATGTCTTCGACCCATTTTTTTTTTTTTTTCACTTTTGCTTTGATCTGGTCTATAAGCATAAACAGCCATTAAAATCCCTTTCTGCTCCTCATACAAAAACCTTCCTGACTGTTTGCTGTTTATGCTGTTGAGCCATAAACTCTTCCTTCAACCAAGAAGTTTGTTTCTGATAGGAAAAGAGACAGACATCTCCCAAAAGATAATAAAAGAGTTGAAAAGGAGTTTCAGTTTTGAAGATAATTGTGTTTAAAGTAATTTATCTATTTTTGTTTACATATTTAAAAATCTCCACCTTTCTTAATAACTAATGAAGCAAACCATAATTCAAACCTCATGCACTTCCATGTGTACTTTTATTATTTATGTTTGGTGATGAGCTTCTTAAGGCTGGAAAGCCGCCTTGCCATCGCACTAATATTTAGGTCTCTCCCCATCCGATGCAGGTCGCTGCTCTCTCTGGGTCTCTCCCAAATTATTAACATTATTTCCATTCATAAGAAACATATTGGTAAGGATAAAAGGTTATTTTTTAGGCCAGCCTAAATCTGACGGGGGTTTGAACATTTTGTGTCTTTACTCTACCAGTTTTAAAACAGCATTACTTCCATTCGGGTGATTTCTGACGAACCTTTCATGGGATTTGCCCTGGCGACAAACCTGAGTCTGATTTTGATACAGTTGTAGAACAGACAGATCACCCTGGCATTTTGAAATCTGCAACTTTTTAAACTTTTGCATATATTCATATTGGTGACTGGTCCATGCCTGAGGGCGCACCCCATTTCTGAGGATTTGTTGGCGGTCTACCAGCACTGAGTAGCTGCTAAGCTTAACAGTGTTCCCATTAAGAAGAATAACTTTAGAAACATAACAATACTAAGAAGAATCGAGCTGGTTTTCTTTTTGTCAGGTTTTTGTCATCTAAATATTGATATTTTAATACATAAAATGTATAAAAAAGCAGCGCTGTGCAGCTTTTCAAAAACATTTCTTAGGCTAAAAATTTTTCCGGAGTGGATTAGGTTTTGGGTGTTTTTTGTCACAGGTAAGTAACCTACAGCAGAGTGAGAATGAAGCCATCCCTAAACGTTTCATCAACATTTGGCCTTTTGCCTTCTTTAAAAAGAGTCCGATAATGCTCAGACTTGAATCCATTTTTTTCCCTTCTCTCTACTTGTTTACTAATGTCTGCTCTCTTATTCGAGTGTTCATTGTCCCATTGTGCCTTTCTTTCAGTCTTGACTAAAAGAAAATCATTATTTTTGACAAGTGCTCCTTGGTGAGGTAAATGTTGCCGGTTTTCAAGGCGTTCGCTGCAGCAGAGTATGATTGTGCTTTGTGGAAAATTTAAAAACGAAACTCGAGACTTTCGTCCTCTTAAATGTTTAGTCTGCAGCCCTTTTCAAAGCCCCCTGGGTTTAGATGCAAATTACATTACATGTTCTGCGGGAAATGTGACATATTTGAAATGTTGGACAGTAACATTTTGCTTGTGCGTTGCGGGTTTTTTGTGTTTCTTTTTTTCATATTTTTGGGTGTTGATTTTCATCTAATCAACACTGCTTGTATCAACATCCACCTTCCAGACTTACTGAACTTTTAGCATGTGATGTGTTGCGGGTGTTTAGAGGAATATGCAGCAATAGCTTAAATGAAAAGACGTTTGCATGTAGAGCAGAGACATTTTGCTCTCATCTGACCACATCACCTTCTTCTAAATGTTGGCTTTATCCCCTACATGACTTCTTTCTCACAGATTATCTGCATTCATACTGAGGATAATGGTTGGATTCTATTTAGGAATATTAGAGCAAGTGGGGGTTAAACAAATGCTTTATATTGATGATTTTTATTAAAATAACAATGGAGAACTTTCTTCAACTTTATAAATATTATGTGTTGGTCTAGAAAAAAATGTCAATACAATATTTTGAAGGTTGTTGTTATAAAGTGACAAAATGTGAAAAATAGGTTTGACTTTTGATGCTTTTGCAATGCACAATGTGTAGCGCCACAGTTTCAGAGGATTAGGATTTGTTTACAGTTTTCAGAAGACAACAAATTCGAATTGTGACTGAATTCAGAAACTTGATTTTCCTTATTGCTTTGCTCTGTAAGGCCATTTTGTAACACTCTACACATCTTCCTACATGTCCAAATGCATTTCTAAAGATGCGTTTGGACATTTTGGATCAGATGTGTCACCTGTTCATGTTCATATTTCAGTTTTCGCCAGTTCGCCATCAAATTTTAGACAGCCTCCCTTCACTTCAGTGCATGGGGTTTTAAACGACAGTCGCAAAAATGCTCGCAACATTTTGCGAGCATTTTTCTGATCCAAACTCGACTCAGAATCTCTCGTCTGCAGGCGGCAGCGAGCCCGGCTGCAACTCACTGCTGCAGAGGTTTTCCACGAAGAAACGGCAGCATGACACAGCAGCAATATGAAATATGGAGCCAAAGTTTGTCACCAGCTAACTGTGGCAGTGACCCATTAATGCACACTGTGCAGGCATTAATTCTGATTACACAGCCTACTCCAAGACTTCTGGACTCTGTCTAATGCACCCTCTGTTTGCTAGCTTTGATCGGCTGAATTCAGGAACATGCAAACAGCTCTGAATCCGTAGATATCATCTCAGTATCTGTGGAACTTTTTTTTTTTTTTTTTGACGCAAGTAGATTCAATTACCCTTTCAGACCATGCAAAGTAGCTCACTACACAGCCATCAAATCACACAGCTTTAGTTGATTTATGGTTCATAGAAAGTTGAGTTGATGTTTATTCTCAACCAAATTGCTGAACATAACTCAAAGTGGCGTATCTGGGTCTGCCTGCTAGGATATTCCGAAGGAGGGATTACATGAGTCGTGTACTATTTGTCCCCGACAGAAAGCACGTCAAACATTGGTGAGCATGTGCGACTTGTCAGGCCAGACACATACTTAGCCTCGTCTGTAAGCGGGCTCCTTTGCCGAGCACCGACTGGCAGGTTTTAGTGGCCCTGATTTAATTCACTTTCTCCACGTCTCCCCTCATCCCTATTTTATATCCTGCCCAATTAAAAATGCACCACGTTGACTTGTAAGAAGAAGGTGGAAATGGAGGTTTGGGCTTTTCAAAAAATAAAAAAAATAAATCCCTCTCAATTATTCAAAGGCAGGTTTGATTCAGAAAATGGAGGAGGATTAATTAGTCGTGTGGAAGTTTTTGTGTGTTCGGGTGACAAACCCTGTCGAGCATCAATTTTAAAAAAAACAAGACGTTTGTTTTGCATTTGTTATGATAAGTCTTTACTGAAAAGGTAAGAATCACATATTTAAACACATGTACATTTACTATTCTTTGGAAGCTTTTGTTGCAAAAGATTTCCCAAAAAATGTATTTCAGCCTGAATTCTTGATAAGTATTTATGTTTATGTGAAGACATTGCCCCAAATTCCTACCTCCAGAACTGCTTGTATCACTCGTATCTTATTTTATTGAATTTAATGCTATTTTTTTGTTTAGTCTTTATTAGCAATTTGTGAAAAATGTGCAGTACACTCTTAAATATTCCACCTGTTTATTGTTCCATTTCCCTTCCTTTTAGAACTGAATATGGCATACTTTTTTCAATTTAATTGAGTTGATTCTGTTTAGTTTAGTTTAGTTCTATTTTTGTTCTACTTATTTTGAAGGGGAAGCTTTTTTTATCAACTCTTTGTTCAGAGGCCCCTTAAAAAGTGCACAATTCACACTTTTATATGATATTGTGTTTATATGTACACTTATTTTTCCTTTGTTAAACTGTAATTGAATATAATTTTTTAGAGGTTTATTGTTCAAAAGGAAAACATCTTGCTGTCACTTTGCGCAGAACCGCTAAAAATACACACTTTAAACTGTGGCACATGTTTATGGAAAGACATTGTGCTATACTTCTTTGTCCAATGCTGTGCTGAGCCCTCCATTTTTTTTTGCCTTCAGATATAACCATTCAAATCATGTTAGGATAACACTGAGGAAGAGAACATAAAGGCTTTATGCTGTCCTGCTGGTTGGTTAGCAGATAGACCAAAACATATCGCTGCAGAGGGAGATGGTGCAAGAGAGCGTAAAACGACAAGAAGCTCAAGACAGGGAGGGAGCAGGAGAGAAGGAAGGAGAATTACAGAGTTGCTGAAACAGGGATGATGTAAGAGAATGCATGAAAAGAGGCAAGGGGGATCCATAGAGGAGTGTTTGGGTGGGTGCTGCACACAAAGAGAGAGAGTATCAAGAGGCAGAGTGATATAAAAAAGATAGAGCTGAGACAGTAAAGAGAGACTACAAATGGAGGAAAGCGGAGATTGTCCAATGCCAGGCGCAGAGCGAGTCAAAGGAATTAAAGGGTGGTGGAAGAGGGGCTGAAAGGAAAGCGCCGGGCGGAGATAGAAGTAGAAAGAGTGAGGGACTCCCAAAGACAGATGTCGCCGTCTCTGGCCCCGGCAGATTGATGGCTTCTGGCCCGCTTCCATGCCAAGCTCTGACCTCTCTGTCCTCTGTTGTAATTTATAGGCTGCGTTTTTCCAGATTTAAGCACCAATCTGTGGCCATCATGGCTCGAGAGGGGAGAATGACCTTCCGGAGACGGGAGCAGAATTAGACCCCCACGGCTCCCAGCTGCCCCGTGGGTAAATAAACAAGTGCCCTCCATATCTGACAACATGTTAATGGGACAGCTCTTACTTTACCCTTGTTATACTTGGATTTACACATTTCTTCACTTTTTTCATGTCGTGTAGACGTAAATCTTGAGCTGCGGTTTAGCTGTGTTTGCATGTGGAAGTACAGAGAGAAAGAAGCTATAGGTAGAGCTATTTCTACCTATAGATACCACTTTTGTTTTTATACAAGACATCACTGTCTTATACAAGACAATCAGTGATGCCATCACTGATTGTGTAACTAGCTTACATGCATGTTATTTGGTTAGTCTGTGATAAGTATTTTTGATTAATCAAAGTTAAAAAATTGTCTTGACTATATGTGGGACATTCTTTCATTTTCCTTTGATCGGTTGTTAAGCTAATTTGTCCTCTTATGTTGAAAACAAACAAAATATTTGAGTTAGTTTCTGATTAAACTTTACTGAAACTGCAATAAACTTTACAAATCTACTCTAGCAAGGTGGCGTGTTAACATTTTCCCTTCCAACCACAGCTAAGATGGGATATTCATGACCGCCTCAGAGTTAAAAAGCTCACGTCGCTCTGAAGTTTGACATTAGCATTAATGCTATTGCTAAACTACCAAAACGTGAACATAATTTAAATTCTCCAACACAGAAGCTTACTGTGTCATAACTTTGACCATTCTAACCCTTTACAGAGTGTATATGTTGATTCAAAACCCACGCTATGTACTCATATTAACCATTACTGTTAATATGAGTATTAACAGTAAGGTTGGTAATTCGCTGTTTATGCAACCAATCCACATTAGTGGCTCACCAAAACAATGTCTTTAGTCAACTTAATATCAAAAAGTTAAGTAAGAAGGCAGAATTTGTCACTGAAGTATTTACAAGTCATTACTGAACACGATCAATTCAGATTTAAATAATCTTAATAGCTAATCCTATTGTCTGTTTGCACTATGGCCAGTAATGAAAGCTTCTAACAACAAATGTTTACATGACATGACTCAGCAGTGAATTTCTACTTTGGTTCTCGTTACCTCGTTATGCTAAGGTAAGGAGAACAGAACTAAACATCATGTTTTCTTTCTCACTTTGACAATAAGTGTTACCAATTACTATGTTGTCTACACATAGTTTGTTGAGACAGACCTGATGTGTCATTAGGGAGGAACTACAGAAAGTCATCAGCAACTGTCCGGATTATTTGTGATAAAATAACAAAAGTTAAACCTATGTATAAAAAAATATAAGTACATAATGGTGTAACATGGATGAAACTATACACAACTAATGTCTCATTCAGTTATGAAAATCTCTATGTCTCTATTACTCTGTCTCACACTCCAACTGCCACCTATTCACTACATTTTAGCAAGCTTGCACCAAATACCCAGAATGCACTGCGGTGTGGCATTTGTAAGCCTTCCCTATTTGAATGAAGAAAGATAGTTACACACATCAGTAGGTAAACAGCTGCAAAAGGTCCCAATATGGGAAAAATTGAAAGGCCCACAAACTTGATCATCACTGTATTTATTAAAGCTTTCTCTAATTCACTGTTCACTAGTTCACTAATTCACTGTTCACTAGTTCACTGTTCACTAGTTCACTAATTCACTGTTCACTAGTTCACTAGTTCACTAATTCACTGTTCACTAATTCACTAATTCACTGTTCACTAACTCACTGTTCACTAGTTCACTGTTCACTAATTCACTGTTCACTAGTTCACTGTTCACTAATTCACTGTTCACTAATTTACTAGTTCACTGATTCACTATTCACTAGCTCACTGTTCACTAGTTAACTAATTCACTGTTCACTAACTCACTGTTCACTAGTTCACTGTTCACTAACTCACTGTTCACTAACTCACTGTTCACTAGTTAACTAATTCACTGTTCACTAGTTCACTGTTCACTAGTTCACTATTCACTAATTCACTGTTCATTGTTCACTAGTTCACTAATTCACTGTTCACTAATTTACTAGTTCACTGATTCACTGTTCACTAACTCACTGTTCACTAATTCACTGTTCACTAGCTCACTGTTCACTAATTCACTGTTCACTAGCTCACTGTTCACTAGTTCACTGTTCACTAACTCACTGTTCACTAGTTCACTAATTCACTATTCACTAGTTCACTGTTCACTGTTCACTAGTTCACTATTCACTAATTCACTGTTCACTGTTCACCAGTTCACTGTTCACTAACTCACTGTTCACTAATTAACTAGTTCACTGTTCACTAGTTCACTGATTCACTATTCACTAGTTCACTGTTCACTAAGTCACTAGTTCACTGATTCACTGTTCACTAGTTCACTGTTCACTAATTCACTGTTCACTAAGTCACTAGTTCACTGGTTCACTATTCACTAATTCATTGTTCACTAGTTCACTATTTACTGTTCACTAATTCACTGTTCACTAGTTCACTGTTCACTAATCCACTGTTCACTAACTCACTGTTCACTAGTTCACTGTTCACTAATTCACTAGTTCACTGTTCACTGATTCACTGTTCACTAGTTCACTGTTCACTAAGTTACTAGATGTTTCGGTTTCTGTGTTCTGTGTGTCTTATTCAGGATCAAACAGCATCTCCCTACATCAACCACATGCATGCATGTGTATATTTACACTGAAGGTTGATAAGTGATTCAAATGCCGATTTGGGCAAGTTGACATTTGACCTCAACAAAAATAACTAAGAAATCTTTCGCCCGTATAGATGGAAACATATAATGTCCTTTCACCAAACTAAGTGTAATATCATAGGTTGTCTAAGACGGGACCAAACATCTCAATGGGTAAAACTTTAAATATGGTGAGTTGAAGCCTCCTAAAAAATTCAACAGTACAAAATGTCAACAAGGTAAAGTTCATAACGCCCATTTGAAAAACTCAAGGTGTCAGGTATGTTTGCTAGTATCCATTAATCACTTTAACATGTAAAGAAGGTTGAAAAATGTTGTTCACTTCAATTACAAGTGAATTCTGACTGAAACTTGACTGTGATTCAGGGAATCCTGTGTGGTTTTGTATAATTTGTACCTCAAAATCAAGACTGGATGGTTTAATAATTTATGAATGTGCCACAGTAGTTGTTCAACTCATTTCAACCAAAATCAAAGCTTATCTTTGCTAAATAAATTCCTTTATTGTTCTTTTTTGCAGTTATTCATTTCAACTTAGTGATTTGAAAGTAATCCTTTTGTACTTAATTCAGAATGTGTTTATTTTATGCCCTGAACTTTGTTTTACACATTGGGTTTAGTTTTCTAGAAACGTGAAATTGTTTCCATGTTTCAGCTAAAGGAATCAATCCTTCAGTCTTGCTGATCTTAGACGCCGTCGTCCTCTGAGTAGCATCTTTAAAGCTCGTCTTCACAGATAATGCATGATCAGTTCCTCTCTTTATGAATCAGAGGGAAATCTTAAACTGTGTTGATTATAAAATAAAAATGTGTTGTGTATGTCTGAAGGCTCCAAAAAAGACTGAGTTGGCCGAGAAGCCGCCGGGTTCAGCCATTCCACAAATCGTTATCTGAACAGAAAGTCTTCAGCAAATTATCTCAGACTTGCAATTTAATGGCTTCAGAGGTCTCTCCCAGTCTCATTCAGGTTTCCAATGACACAGAGGTGATTAGTTTGGACCTGTAGTCGCAAAGCAGGAGATGGCGAGCAGGTCAAAATTGTACATACTCTGCTTTAGTTGGTGTGGAAAGATTTCTCCAAGTGCCTTGCTGCTGTCATTGTCTGTGTGGCAAATTCATCAACACCATGAAAACACAAAAAGCCAGAAGCTATTTGGCATAAAAGCAAACAGAAGTTAATTTCTAAAAAAAAAAAACATTTTGTAGAAAAAAGGAAAATAGCCTTAGCTTCATCCAATCAGTGTGCCACTTCAGTGAAGGATGTGCAGCCCTTTGTGGCTTTATTGGAGAGCTGACAAATATATGAACAAAATACTTAAAATAACTCGTCGTCATGGAGACTCGGTGACCTTAAGATGAAACTCTCTGCTGCAACTTGCTAACAATGATGTTAAATCCTGCCATTCGTGATGAAAAGAGAAAAGTTGGGTTTCTTTGTCACAATTCCGACTGAAATATTTTAATTAACGCTCCGATTTTAGATATGACCAAGTTCAGGTGAGTAGGTTTGGGATCATTTACTGTTAAGACCCCTCAGTGAAAGCAGGATCTCTAACAACTCTTTTAGTAGTTCATCGTTATGTACTTAGCACTAAATGTAGCGCTGATGCTGCACATTATTTATTGAATAAAAAGCTCATGGGAAAAAGGTTGCTAGAAGATGAAGCCGTAAAGGAATCGTGGAAATTTGTCTGCGATAGTTGTCTATGATTTACAGCACTTTAAGGGGAACTCTTCAAAGCAGAAAAAGAGGAGCAAAGTTTAATTGCTTAGCAACCATAAAAACTTTAACTTATTAGTCTTGATTTCTTTGCAGAAGTTGCTTATCTAGTCGTGGTCGTTGAAAGTGTCTGCAGCACTCAGACATGACATGACATGCCCTGAACAAGTCACATAACCAGTAGAAACATTGATAAACTGCAACTGTATTCATAATTATGACAGTCAATTATACTTTGAAGATGCTCCTTTGCGTAACTGGCTCTTATATTAATTTTTTAAAATTCTTTTTTCATTAGTTAAAATTTTAAGTATGGAAATTTGATCAATGTTTCAGGTGTTTTGTGTGTGGGGAAAAAAGGCTTAGAACCTATGAATAAAAACGTGTCATGGTTTATTTTGCAACTTAGAAATAAATAAGCTGTTCAGAACCGTTTCACATTTGGTCATAGGAGGTTTTTGCGGAGGCAGAACGTTTATACATTTCAGATGAACACGCAACTTTTGTTATGCTGCTTGTTAGAGGCAAATGCCTGGATTCCTACAAGGAGTTCTTTTTTCCCATAGCTATTCTTGCCCTGATTAACATGCCACTGATACAAAATGTAAAAACTATCACTCCTATCTGCCTTTTCAGTGTCCCAATTTGTCCAAGAGGAGGCCAGGCTTTCAAAATGAGCCTGATAAAAGCGACTGCCAAGGGGAATGAATTTATATAATTATCTGTGGCTGGAGAGCCAACAAAGAGTTTGAAAATCAGCCGCGTGCGCCAAAGGCTTCGTTAGCCTGACGACAATAAAACAACCCCCCGGCCCAACTTTGCTGTCCGAAAATCATAGGTTTCTGTAAAGTCATTCACGGCAGGGAGTCCTGCAGCCCTTTGTAGTCCGACCGCAATGTGTTGAGGATTAAGCACCACTTAAGTCGCCGATGTTTACATGCTCATGCATTACTGTTGTGTTAGAGAATTATACGGCGATTTAAGAAACAGCTGATTGTTTTTTTTTTCTCTGTATTACGCGCCGACACGTTAGAAAGGACGGATAAGTGTGTTTACTTTGCATATGGAAATCCCTCAACGTCTTTCATCTGTCCTTCCTATGGTGACTAGTGGTCCATGTTAGCTTTGCAAACATCTTAATTGTGTTAAATGGGGGAAAAAAGGTGGTGCTGGTGGTGGTGGTGGAGGGTGGGGTGGGGAGGATTAAAAACCATTAATGTGTGTTGGTTGCGGCTGTGCTATTCCCGGGATGGTGCTTTTGTTCACTTTGGCAAAGCAAAGGAGAGAGTTTCACCTTGAAACTCAATGCACGGCAGAATTACCGTCACTGTGTCTACTTTTAAAAGATGCCGTCTCTCCGTTTCACTGTTTTATACACTGTCAGCCTCGCTTTGGTCGTCTTTGCATTTATTTTTGTGGCTGCCTCACTCCATCCTTCTTACTTGATGCTATGTGCCTGTCCATCACGCTCTTCCCTTTGTAGCCCCGTTTCTCTTTCTCTCTCTGTCTGTCTGTCTGTCTAAGCGTCAGATAATCTCACAGGGGGAGACTTTAGAGGACTCTCCATCTGTGTATAAATAGCTCTGGATGAATTATTGAGGGACCTAGGGTTGCTAATAATCCCGCAGGACCCATCTGACAATGACACAGAAGATGGAGGGAAAACAATTACGCAGGCTTTCTCCTTCAGAAAACAGGGGATGGGTTGGCGAAGGAGTGAGCAGGGTGGGGTAGGGGGGACTTGGTGGCCTCTGGGAGCCTCCTTGCGGGGTCCAACATCTTGGCTAATAAACCCAATTAAGTCTCTGGAATCAATTGGAGCCCCCCGGGGTGTCCTCTCCCTTCCTTCCCCTGACGGTGGGCAACAACAGGAAGTGTAATGATTCATGTCCCCCCTTCTGCATTTGGATCATCCTCTCATCTCCGTCTTGCAGGTTGGCAAGGCGGATGGGACAGGACAGGATGTCCGCTGAGGCAGGATAATAGGACAGGGAGAGGAAAGGAGAAGAGAGGCAAGTATAGTGGAGAGGAACACAGAGGAATATTAATAGGAGTGTTTATCCTGTAAGTGTTTTACCAAGGGGACGGGACACGGGACCCCTCCCATGGTGGAATAAAGGAACTCTATGCATCTACGGTATCTGCCTGTTTATCCGCAGAATGCTCATCTATTATTGGCAGCTCTAGTGAAGAGCTTTGCAAAACACAGAAATGCTTATGGAGCCCTGGTGATGCCACTCTTTAGTGCTGTTTTCTAAGAACAAGCATTGAAATGTTTTTTTGTTTTTTTTTTCTCACTTAGTGATGTAGCAACATAAGCGTAAGCCCTTGTTTGACCTTGTTGGTCAAAATAATTGGTATTTTAAGTGTTTTAATTATTGCTCTCACTTCAGATAATGGAAAGTTGATAAGAGTAACAATTTTTTGCAGACAACTCAACAAGACAACAAACATCTGCCTGAAATGAACGGCGTGCTCTTTTGTCTTTCTTATCTTCAGGAGCAGCTTAGAGGAGGAGGCTAATGTGACTTGTCATATTTAAACACATGAACTGCTAATTAGATGTTCAGAGACACAACATTCATGGTCTTTTTCATGAGATGTCAGAGAAAGCGACTGGACGTTTGTTCACCTGCATGGGGCATTGAGTTGTGTCTCCCCCACCAGTTGCTGCTCACTCCCAGCCAGCTGGCTTCAAGATGGCTGCTCTGCTTTTACCCTTTTGTACAAGTAAGTCAAATTTGATGTTAGGAACGCTTAAACTTAATAAGTGAGAGTGGAAATGAAAGGAGGCCCACTTATCACTGCTGCTAAGGTAAAAGCCACTACTAAAACAAATGTATGTAACATGCTTTTATTTTAGTGTCAAAATCCAAATAAGAACAACTATGATATAATTAACATTAATATCCCTGTTTATATGTGTCATTACTGCAGAAGTCAATTTTTTTTTTTTTTTTTTTTTTTTGCCTTACTGCAAAGAAAACAAATACTGGCAACCTCTGTCCAGAGCTTTAGAGTTTTGTATTAGATCAATAGAGACTCAATTTATCCCCAAAACAGGGAGAAATGTGTTTGTCCCAGCATAGCACACAACATTTAAAAGAAAAAAACCCCCCAGAAAAAGTCTTAAAGACACACACATAGATAAAGATATAGTCAATATCTATGATGCGCTATCTGACTAGTTGCTCTTCTACATGAGAATAGCCAAAGTAACTACTGAAACGTTTTAAACTACAGTATTATTTTTCACAGGGAAATATGTCTAGCTCCTCTAACATCAGTAAGCAAGATCATTTTTCCTAACTTTTCATAAAAAGTGTTTTTAGAATAAAGATCAGATCCTGTACATTTTGATGTAAAAATGACCATCTTCAGTTTTCTTTAAACAATGAAATGAGTTATCATCCATAAATTGGCTAAAGGACTGACCTGGGATGCAGCGGCGCAGACTTTGGGTTCATCTTCGGTGTCTTTCCACACTTAATAATTCATGTCATGAGAAGCTAAATTCGGTCTCCCAAACATTTCCTGACAAAGTGGCTGAGGTAGGTAGGAGAGTGGGTAGATTGGTCTGACAGGATATTGGGACGCGGGTCGAGACATTTTTAATTCCTGCCCTGCCATCTGGGGAGCCTTTAGGAAATGTGTGTGCATGTTCAGGATTTTTAGTTCCATGTGATACCAGACGTCCTGTTAGCGCTGTCTGAGTAAGTACTTTACCTTTTAGCGTCCCGTATAAGGCCCTCCTTTCTGTGTGTGGACACAAGCGTGTGTCTGCGTCCACTTGAGTTTTCTGTCCAGAGCCGTGAGGCAGTGGGGGCACAGTGGAGCGGAGGGCGAATGGGGGCAGGGTGTGTTGGGGAACAAAGGTGGGGTGGGTGTCAGGGGGTGAGGGGTGTCCTAATGATGCATTTTCTACTCCATTGATTCTGTGGCTCTGCTCTCCAGTAAATCCTTCAAATGCAACACATTAAAGCTGGCCTTTTTCCCCTCCTTCGCCAATCGATTAGGACAGCTTAGAGATGGCCACTCGTGGAGGCGGGGCCTATGTTGGACGTGTTACCGCCTGCAGCTAACACCATTCATGGAGTCGGTTAATTTTTCTCCGTCTTGTCATGTCTATTTTTTTTTTGGTTATCCATTTTATGTGGTTGTACCTGTCTAAACTGTACCGTGGAAGAAAATAACACCTTTTATGTTAGTTAGATAAAAGGTCATTTTTCCTCCCTCCAAAGTTCCTTGTACTCTTTTAATAACGAAGAACAAAGTGATTTCATTAGTGCAGTTGAGCCATTCTCTTACCATTTTGAAACAATGGACTGAACAGTGCTCTGATATTCCTGGATATTGCATCAACAATAAACCACACCAGAAAGTGATAACCAAAAAAAATTATTCCACGTTCAAAATCTAGAACTATATAGAGGAGAATAAAAAAGTATTCAGATTCTCAAACGTGTTGAAGGAAGCATAAAATGTTGGTGGTTTGCCGAACACCCTATGAGTCAAATTTCATCAGCTGACAGAAAAATATACTATTTTCTTTTTTCCGACTTCCTCTTCAAATAGGAAGTTTATCAACTTGAACTATACTTCAAAAAGTAGTGACATTATACTTGTCACAAAGCATAATGTCACAAACATTATTCCTTGTGATTGTTATTTATTACATCCAAATTTATAGTAGTACATTAGAAACATAAATGATGTCATTATATCTTGCTCATATGTTTATTTTTACTTCATTTTTTTTGCACGCTTGAAGAACAATGTTTTAGCTTAAAAAGATTAAATCATTGCATTTGGTCCCACTTTATTGAAATATCTCCTTCAGAACCACATTGTGTAGCATTTCTATGACGTAGATTCTTGCTTCCCTAAAGCCAAGACCGAGGAATCAACTATTACAGAACAGTACAAGCAAATTCGCCTCTTCTTTCATTACAATTTTAGCTTTTCTTCTCGCTGTTGAAATAACAACAGACTTAAGACCAGCATTGATTAGTTTCTGAATCAACTCTGGGATTTTTAAGATCTGTTTCCGAGATGAAAAGAATGTCTAATGAGAGTGTCTGAAGTTTTCTATTGTTCTCCCTTCACACACAAAGCACAGCATCACTCTCTGAGCTCATGTTGGATGGTGAAAGGGCTTGTTCTTATTTAATCAGGGTCTATAGCTGCAAGTTAAACTCTTTAAATCATACAGGAGAAAGTTGCCCTGTTCTTGGAGACCTTGGCTTCGTCCCCTAAAATAGCTCCTATCTTTTGCCTCTTTTCTCCGTGCTGAGTAATGATCTGAAAGGTGAGCAGAGGTGAAGGAGGTGTTAGTGGCTGGTCTGCTTTATTGAACCGCTGTTTATAGGAGCAACACTGAAAGGTCTGATCCAGTAGTAAGATGTGCCATCTTATTGTAATTTTCTTTTGTAATGAGTGCAAACCACTTAAATTCTTAAAGAGGCAGTATTATGTGTTTTCTAAGCACAGGGTGCTATTTTATAGCATAATCAAGTAACTATGTTCCCTTCAGTTGTTATAGAAATCCAAAATATATCAAACATGAAATTTGACTTTAATATTTAACTTCCTGAAATTGGGCCTTTGTCTCTTTAGAAACTCTGAAACTCCACCTTCAGAAACATTGCTCCTCTATTAGCCCTTCAGCAACGTTTTCTCCAGTGTTGCACTGAGAAGTTTCTCCTATAATGAGCTCAGAAGATGCACAGTATCACCAAGAGCTTGCCAATTGTTGTTGGCTAGTCTGAAGGAGCTGATTGGGAGATTTTCAAATGCTATTTTATGGCCCTTTCAGCCACTGTTGCAGTTGTTTTGAGTTGTTATTTTGAGTCGAAGCCAATTATTATTCTCACGGTAAATAAAGTTGAGGAATCACCACAGAGCTCACAGTTTGCAGCCCATGTTGAGAGTGGAACATGCAAAGGGTTTCTGGTCAAAGTAATTGTCTCATATCAGCAAAACAACTTCAGTGTAAGTGAACATGATTGTATTGATTTCTTACTTTGCCTTAGATGTGACACACTTGCCATCGGCAGAATACTGTTGTCGCACTCCATGGCGCTAATGGGCATGTAAATAATCACTGGCTTTGGTGGAAATAACCGTTCAATGCAAATGTGATGGCAATTTAAAGGTTACGATGTTTCTGAGATTGGAGTTAGCCTGGGATGATAGATGTCTGCTTTCGTCTTTCCCCCTCTCATGGTAAAAGAAGCCACCAAGAGAGCTATCAATAGCAGGTAAGACATTACCTGCTTTCTCTGCTGCTGTTTCTTCACTTTCCTGAAGTTTGGTTGTAAAATATTATGCTGCTGTGACGAGCTTTCCTCAAATATTGTATCTAAAAACACCTTTTGTATAAGTCGAGATGTAAATGTATTTGAGGAGCATTTAGGGAAACATCAACCCCTGTCATGTATATCAAGTTTCTCAGTCACTTCTGTATCCTGTGTATGTGTGAAATGCACAGTTTCACCATCTCTCCTTTCTTCTTTTTCCGGTCTTAATGATTACCTGACCCTCTTTTGTTGAAAGTTGCTCTCCATAAACTGCAGGGTTATTAGTTGAATTAATCAAAAACTGTCCCCATGCCTCTGCAGTGGTACACACTCCAACAATTTAATAGGCTTTGGTGAATTAATCTTCATTGGTGCAGACAGAGTGTCTGCATCATATCTTCTTTAATATATTCAACGGAGCTATGCAATAGTGTGAGGGCTGTAATTTATAATGTTTCGCCGCATACAAAATATTGCAGCCGCAATTTCACTAGTTTGGACCAACTAATGAGAATCAAAATAAACTGTGTATTTCTTTCAGAGCAACACAAAATACTTAGGCGATCTTATCCAGATGCAGAAATCCTGTATTGTCTCCAATAATTGAAATTAGTCTTGTGTAAATGTGGAAGCTAGCATTATAGCAAACATAATACATAGAAAATTAAAATAACAGTTATAGCTGAGGCATCAGCAGGTTACAGAAATACTTGCATAAAGAATAAATAACATGGGACATTTTATCACATGCAATCAGAACATAGTCATAATGTGGGGTGGCTCAACAGCGTTGTGTTCAGGAGTTAAAATATAATCTGAAATTATCTTAAAGCCAGACTTTGGCTGTTTTTCACCAACTAGCACCCCATATTTCGCAAGGAGAGCTGTGGTAATGAACCATTTTCACTTTGACTTGTCGTTTTTCACAATCCTCCCAAATGAAACTGGTAACTCGTTTGAATGCAAATTACGTCACCAGTACTAGGCAGATCGATCTTGAGTGGACCAACAGTTTTCCACGTTACTCCTGGAATATGGTTGTAGTATGACGTAACCTTTACATACATGTCTTATTTATTGACAGCTGTGCCATCCAAGTGGCTGAAGGCTAAAACCCCGATGAACTTTAGAGGAATTATGAAATTACATTTTGCAACTAACTTTTCTCTTTCAGTTTTACAGCTTTAAAAAGACCCACACTGAATTTCAGCAATCGAAAGTCTCATACCGAGAAAGGCAGCTACAGCAGTACAAGGGCAGCTGTATCATTCTTTAATCAGAAGCTCTTTTATTACAACCCTTATAAAAATATCCTTTTTCTGCTCTCAGTGGTACTCATTTTCATTACACAACCAAAAGACCAAAACGTATTATGCCTTTTTCCCGAACACAATAAGTCAAGAATTTTTATCTTTACTCCGACCCATTTCAACGCTAAATTGAAGAGTTGTCTAAGGTTTAACATTCAGAAAAATCGAGCTAGAACATTCCTGTCTTAAGGTCAATCTTTAAAAGGGAGAGGAGGGGGTGGGGGGAAGCATTCCTGTGTTTATTGAGCAAAGGCTGTCCTTGGTCAACCCTTTCAGGTGGAGATAAGTGTTAACAGAACACTTATCTGTTAACACTAGGTGGAGGGAAACATGGGAATTTCTATTGACTGACTGAAATTGGACAGCCTCAAACAAAGTTTTATGGCAACGTGTTTTGCGAGGCAGCGCTGCAGGACTTTTGCGGCAGAGCTCTTTTTAATGCCGTTGACTCATTTCAGGCTCTTACCAAGATGTCCTGAAATATTTAAATGATCACTGGGAGTTGCGCCCCGTCTGTGGCGGGGAATAAAAGAAGAGGAAGAGAGAGCGAGAGGGTGGGGAGCTTTTTATGTCACTCTGTTACAATCCCTGAATTAATAGCCACGAGTTAATTAGAGAACTCTGTGCAATAACATTGTCCCCCAAGTTTTGGAGTCTTGGGTGGCATCAGGCAGTGCATGATGGTTAAAAAAAAAAAAAAAAAAAAAAAGCAATTCATGTGTCCAATAACGATGCAATTCATTTAAATATAGTAGAACGGTAATTAGTGTCAGAAGAGAATTGGAAGAGTAGAGGTTCCCGGTCCTGGACCAAAGCCGCTGATGTGACAAAGGTCAGGTCTGCAACAAGAGTTAAACATTGCATAATCAGTGTGATCATCAGACTTTATGTTACAGCTGCATTGTGCGGGATCTTTTATCTCACCCTGCTGCTGAATGTATGCATCTTTTATTTGGCTTCCAGCACCTCTTGGCAAATGTGTGCCTCCCTCACAGCGTCGTTTAAGTATTACAGACAGTTTGAGACGGACTGGAGCAGTTAGCTGTTGGATTTTTTCAATAAAGCTAATATGAATTAAAACTCTGTTCAAACGCCAGGATTTTGGGATGGGGGGAAGGAGGAGGAGGTGAAAAAAGACGCAATCAAAAACAATTGCAGAACTTTCATTTGGGTAGGACTTTATCAGCAGGACGCATCTTGATTTGGAAGTATTTGCTCACTTTTCTTTGCTAAATGCTGAGTGTATGGATCTCTTTTGGACTTGTCAGGTCGACTCTGGTCTGTACTCCGACCAGGCTATTCCACAACTTTAACGTTCTTCTGATGAACCAATTAGTTCCTTGACTTGTATTTTTAATTTTTTTATTTTTTTGCTTTCAGAAGCTGCTATGCTAAAAAGATGAATTTCCTTTAAATTTGTTCTGTGCTTCACCGTCACTGTGGCGTTATTATTATAGCGTTTAGCGTTGTTGGGGTTTCTTTGCACATGAAAGCATACATGGAATTATGGCTGAAAAGCTCAACCTTTGTTTTGTCTCTGTTGCAGATTTTCCCACGTGTTTTATAAGACTTGAAATTATTTTGAGCAAACTATATTTGGGCTTAGTTGTTTTTCTTTGTAAGAAAAGGCTTCCCTCTTTTCACTCCACTTCCCCAGAATTATGAAGAATGCAGAATTGTTTTCACATGTACTCACAAGGAATTTCTCCTTTTGTGTCATCATCTTCCTGACCTTTTCTTCTCATTTTCATTCATTTTGGAGGGATGTTCGATGGTGTATTTTTAATTTTTTTTTACCCTTCTCCTGAGTGATACCTTCTGACATTAAGATCCTTGCTGATTATATTGAAGTTCCCTGCTGATGCTGGACTTTGCAAGATTGGTGATTTTGATTGTGCAGTTCAATCCTGAGCTCAGCCACAACATTGTTTCAGTTTTCTTTTTTTTTTCACAGATTACTTCTTTTTTTTTTCCCAATTAAATTGCAATACTACAGGTCATATTGAAATTGTAAAAAGTTCCTAAATGATTTATTTTGGTGTTGTTATTTCACGTCAAACATTTGCCACCTTATCCGAGGTGCGTAGATGTTTTATATCCAACGCATATTTTGGTGACAACCACATCACTTTTTTAAATTTTTTTATTGAGGTCCTAATGAAACATGAAAAGCAAATATTTCACAAAATATTATGACCTGCCTCCTTAATTATTTATCTCTTCAGAGAATGATTAAAATTACATTTACGAGTTTGATACAACAGAGCAGTGCATAAAAGTGCTAGTAATTATACATCTGTGCTTAATTGTTCTAAACAAAAAAAAACACAAAAAAAAACAATCAGTTAATCTCAATCAAGGGAGTACACATCCCAAGACAACTACAGGCTCTAATGCTTTAAGCCCGTTGGACACGAAGCGCCGCTAAGGCGACGATCATTCACTTTCAGTTCAGTCGA
Source organism: Poeciliopsis paucimaculata (assembly GCA_903067055.1). NCBI lineage: Eukaryota > Metazoa > Chordata > Actinopteri > Cyprinodontiformes > Poeciliidae > Poeciliopsis > Poeciliopsis paucimaculata. The sequence continues at coordinate 33,812 of CAEGAD010037509.1, forward strand.
ATCCAAGCAAAGATGCCGAGCGATGACACAAGTCTTACAAGGATCTCCCAGCAAGCGAGATCAAGACTCAGCAATGTCACAGCAAGGATGAATCACAGAAAAAAAAGAAATTGAAGGAAAGAAAGCTGAACATTTACTTTGAAAATAACAATACGAGACATGACCTATTTTAATGTGCAGCGGTTAAAAAAGGTTGGAAGAAAATCATTGCATCCTTATGAAAGCTGTGCAGAAATGTGCAAGAAAAGTTTTTAATCTTTTTTTTTAGCAGCAGCAGCATGATCTCCTTTATCCTTTATTCAGGAGACAGAAAAGCCCACGTTGGGAAATTATTGTTTTTCACAAAGTCACTAGTTGCAAAACTGTTGGAACCCCATAGTGTAAGCAACTCCAACAACCACGTTTTACCAATAAGGCGGCACTTCACCATGTTCAGTAACATTTCTTAGGGTTGGATCACATAAAGATCAGATTCAAACATCCCTTTCATCATGATCGCTCTCTGCTTTAGGGATCCACATCTCCCGTCCTCGAGAGTTACCATCCTGCAACTTTTAAATGCATCCAACACACCTGAATTAAATGAATGGCTCGTTACCAGTCCTCTGCAGAGCTAAATGACATCCTGATGAGGAAATTCAGCCATTTGATTCACTTGGGTACTCCTGCTCTGTATTGTCCTGGTGTTCAGTAACTCCTGCAGATTCTCTGAGGGATTTAAATCTGGGCACTCAAATGTAATTTTAATTAAAAATGTTCTGGTGTTTTAAAAAAACATCATGATGTCAGTCATAAGATGCTGGTTGACATATTTAGGTTGAATTCGTTTTGAGTTTTTTATTTTTAAATGCATCTTTACCTGGGCTGATAACAAATCCTCCAATAGCTGGATATCTTTCACAAACATCCATTAAAAACTGTGATTTGATGTCAGAGATATGATGACACATAGAGTACGAGAATCTATGCAGTTGGCAGAAATTGTAGAAAGTGAAAACTAGGTAGGCTATGTTTTTATGGTTCCTTGCAAAATCACTTAGCCCTGTAATTTTTATTTTGTAGATTTTAAGTGGTGCCCCAACACAAAGAGCATAAATGGTTTTCAACATTTTTTTGCAATATAAAATACGAAAAGTGTGGCTCACAAATGCATCGATTTCTCTTCCAGGTTTCTACCATGTAGACGACAGTCTTCTATTTATTCTAATTTGCAAAGTAGCTCAGGCTCAGTCAGAGTGAATGAAGAGAATCTGGGAAACAATTATTCATTAGGTTAAGTATTAATTGTATTTGGATCTGGATTTTGACAGAGCTAATTCCTCATATGATTGGGTTGGAATGTCTTTATGTGACTTTATATAATATAATATTATATAATAGAAAAATCAAAGTCCAAAAGGTCTTTGATTTTCTGGTGTTTAATGAGACGGTGTGTTAAAAAGTACATTTAAAAAAAAAAAGTTGAAGGTCTATGCACACTTTTCATTGGTGCTGAAAATTCGTAATATAAAAAGTTTTCCATAATCGACTTTTCAGAGAACTGCGGGAAAGGTCGGCTCATAAAGTCAGAATGTTCAGTCGTTAGCAAGGTCAGAGCTGAACGCGGTCCGGCACATCTGCCGTTTGAAAGAGGCCTGGTGACAGTTGGTGGATTTCTTTCTTCTTCCCCCACCAGAGTTATTCAGCCTCCACCGTTCCCTTGCTGCTTTTCTTTCATCTTCTCTCTTTCCCCTTCCCATATTTTTTTCTGTCTTTCGCTCTTTTTCTGCATCTCTCTCTCTCTCTCTCTGTGGGTGTGTGTCCCTTTAGGGTGTCTGCAGCAGTTGAGATAAGAAGCGAGTGTAGGACACAGGAGGATGGTGTTCACAGAAGCTAGGTGATCTTATCTGCTCTTCCTCCCCCCCTCTCTCTACCCGAGCATCCCGTGCTGTTCTGCTTTTCCTCTCTGCTGTTCTTTTCCTCCTTTTTCTTTTTGCTCCTTTGCCCTTCCCTCTCTCTCTCTCCCTCACCGTCTCTTCCTCTCATCTCAGACGCACATTCTCTCAGATCCCCTCTGTGCTACTGTTGATTTGAATTTGAAGTGATGGGAAACTAAATTGGCAGCATTGACAGCAGAAACAAACAGCTTATCTCTCTCTCCTGGGCCAATGCAGGCCTTAGTCAGATACTGGAGCCACTGCCAGCATCTGACTTGTGACAATGGTGATAAATTGAACGTTTGTTGACTGTCAGTTTTAATGCGTGCATATGTGGAAGTGTGTCAGCGCGTTGGACCCAGCGCCACCTGCACGTGCGTTCTTTTCGGCTAATAGCTCTTTGTGAATCGCCTTACCGGTGAAAAAAAGTGCTATTTTAGGCCTGTCAAGCTGTGTTATCTTTAGCATTATTTCTAGATTCAACCGGCAAGCCCCCAGGAACAAAGAAGCCTAAAGATACAATTTAAAATTGGCCCATTGCTAAGGTGTCAGTTTTGTGTAGCTGCACCGGCTCGTCCTTTGATGTAGGTGTTTCTTATGCTTGAATGATTCATAGATCAGAGTTAAGTGGCTTACCAAATAAAACATGCATCAGTCTGAAAGCAGTCAGGTAAATGGACGACTGAAAAAAGAAGCTTATGTATGAAGGGGGAAAGAAAGAGGGAGACCTTCAGAGGACCTGCAGAGTGAAAGGTGGCTCAACATCCTTGGCCGCTGCTGCATATCCAGCGGTACGACTTAAATCCAATATAATGCACATGGATCCATGGCAGACTCGTAATTAGCGGACTGTAGGACCGTGTCGCCTCGCCACCTTTTTCAAGCACCTTTCTGCTGTGAAACCTCCTCTGACTGCTGCTCTTGAGGCAAGATATTCACTTTCTTATTTCACTGAAAGTCTGTTTCCAACCACGTGTTGTTTATTACAGAAGCAGACATCAAATCTGTATTTGCACATGCAGTCAGATGCACTTTTCTGATATGAGGTGGCTGCATATGAGCTGCATTCAGTCCCTGTTATCCTTAAGGATTAAAATAGAAGTTACACTTAGACTGCTCAATTTTGATGTTTATTACTCTGAACAGAGATTCATCAGAAACACAGTATGAGATTTGTTTGAACGATTTCAATCAAAATAATCAAAGTTGGGTAATCTCAGACAGTTGCCTGTTTTGCATGAAGACATGGTATTCCAAAGACATTGGGTACAGCAAGTTATCTCAGCTTTTCCATCTACTTCAGGCCTCTCCACATTTCCTTTTGAGTTCTGAAATCAACCAAGCATTTTCAATCACACCACTGCTGCTCACCGGGCAGTTTCTCCTTTTCAGGTCATTTTCTATGAACTCAAGATATGGTTGTGCATGAAAACTTCAGTGGCTCAGCAGTTTCTGAAGTCCTGTCTCACACCAACAACCAAGTCTTTTTTTTTTTTTTTTGTAAGTCACCTCAATCCCTTCCTGTCTTCCTCACTCAGATGCTTGGCATAATCTTCAACAAGTTCTCTCATTGATGCTTTGAGTTGCAGGCATTAAATCGGCCGATTCGCTATCCGTTTTAGTGACACGCAATTGAAAGGATGTACCTAATAAAGTGGCCGTCGAGTTCGTATGTGTCTTTGCTGTGTTTCACTATAGATTTAGTTGATGTTACTGAACTAAATATGTAATGTTTAGAAGACGAGTCCCTGCGCTCACTGGCAGCAGACGTACCGAACTGCGAGATCGTATAAAAGCATGCAGTTGCAATAATGCTGGCAACATTGCAATGACAGCATGAGGTGTGATAAAACCATGCTCTCCCTCCTCTTTTTCACATCTGTGCTCCTGACACTACGTCATGTTTTCAAGTGGGGGCATTTACTGCTGCTTTATAAATGCAGAAATCAGATTTAAAACGCCACATTCAGGCACGATGCTGAATGTTAGGTGGATGCTTTAGCAGCAGAAATCCATTGTATAATTTGTTTAGAAATTTTCGGTTGTCAGAACTGATTATGAAATGTGTTTACAGTGGGGAAAACTATTGCAAAAGTGAAGCTATCAAGCTCTTGTAGAATATATGTGTGATTTCAAAACGTTTCCCACTGATGAAATTTACAGACTAGGAAGTGCACAATAATTCAGGCACACACACACACACACGCCCACACACACTTCCTCGATAAGACTCAAGTCTCTGACTTTCTATTATTCTCAGTCATTATTCGAAACCAGGGGCAACCAGAGGGCTCCCCGGGAGGCATTTGTGACTTTGCAATTCAAAAATGATACAAATGTGGCCAGCCAGCGCAGGTGATTGATGCAAATGGAGAGCTTTTTTTTTTTTAATTAGAGCAAAATTATTAATGATAAATTAGAACTGGAATTATTCAAATATGAATTAGCCACTCTTTTTTTTTTCTTTTAATTTCAAAAATAAATAGGGCCTAGTGACTTTTATTCAAAAAAGTGCAACTAAGTCTGGTTTCAGTTAATTAAAAAAAAAAAAAGCCTAAATGCTTTTAATAAAAATGACCCAAATTCTAGTCTCATACCCTGGGTGTGTGTGTTTGTTTTTTTTCTTACTTTTTTTTCCTTTTCCTTTTCGTTTTTTTTGTTTTGTTTTTGTTTTTGTTTTTCTAGTAGGGAGTGGGGACAAAACAGGTTTAGTTGAGCCCCCAAAAAAATTTGCAATGCTTTTTAAGCTGTACAAATTTTTTGTATTATATTTGTGAATTCCATTAACTTGACAAAACGTTTGGACTCCAGTGCTCTAAACCGTCCCATTGAAGCTCACGGCTACCCAGGAACGCATCGGTTCGTTGTCCTGTTTGCCTCTGCTGCACGTGTGTTTCTGCTCAACTTGTTTCGTTTCAAACTTGCATTTAGTTTTCTTCATCAAGATGGCAGCAGAAAGCTTCCTCAATGCATAACGCCGCCACCGCCACGTTTCACAGTGGAACTGTCATCAGTGTCATGTGCAATGCACAGATCAGCTGTGTTCGTACTGCAATTAGATTACACACGGGTGTATTTTAATTACTGTGAGTTAATATCTTTTATGGTTCTTGTGCCGCCAGTGGCCTTTATTCATAAGCAGCTGGTAGGGAAGGAGGGCAGCTGGAGAGATGAGGAAGACATGCAGCAAATAGCCAGGGGTCAAATCAGGGGCAGCTACATTGAGGGCTGGAGCCTCTGCAAATGGAGCCCCAGTTATGTTGCACTCTTAGACGGTTTAGTGTACTGTATTTTATTTCAGGGTGTCAGCGTAAAGGGGAAGATACTGTTTTAAGTAATTAAAGACATGATTTTCCTCCTATTTCAGAGTTATTTGCTTCCTTTGATTTGTCTATTCAGTTAAATCACAATAACTAGACACGAAATTCAAATTCATCTTCCAACTTTTAAAGTGCATATTCAAGTTAAATGAGTCCAACCATTTAACCTGCTCTGACTGGAGTGGTGGATTCGCTTCGTCTTTCTGTGTTGACTGTGTCGGTCGCGGTGGGTGCCTGTGCCCCGAACAATGTGAGTGAGTGTCAGGCGCATGAATCAGAGGCTTTTGTGTGTGCGCTTCCTGTGGGACGGCGCTAACATGTAGCATTAACGCGGCAGGCCCTGGGAGGACAAAAAGGTAGCAGAGCTGTCAGCGGCCAGCTCCCACTTCGCCTAATGAGAGAGAGGGCCGGTAATTAAAAACACCAACAGGCAGAGCTCCCCGGTGTCCCACCATCAGGACGACCCGGGGTTAAAGACATGGAGCATGGAGGAAGGCGGGCATGCTGCTCCCACATACAGTATATAGTCCTAGACTTTTAACAATAAATAGCCAGGGGTATTCAGAAAGAACAAAGTGAAGCAGAAATGGGAAAAGCTTTTAGAAGGCCTTGCTTTCTTTAAACTGCACTGTGTTTGTGTCTTTGGGGGGAAGAGGTCTATGATAATCGTCTAATGTTTAGCCCTTGATGTTTTCAGAGCAAACTGTGGTTCTTTTGTATCTTTGTGCTCGTGTTTGCTGCATGGCAGCAGGGTGTTTGCCGAAGCCTGCTTGCAGATATGTCTGGTTAGAGAAATGAAAAAAGAAGAAGAATCTGTCAAAGCCTAGGCATGAGCTGTTCGTTTTTTTGTTTTTTTTCCTGCAGTTTTAAGGTTGATGCTTGCTTCTTTATTCACTGAGGGATGTATTCCTTTGAAAAGCATCAAACCTGAAGACTTATCATATAGAAAGGCAGCATGCTGATAGTTGTTTTTTAGATATTTTAAAGAGTTTTCACAGTTTAGCGCAGTATGAGGTTTGTGACAAGATGGTGCATGCATTTGGGTTTAATAGAACGATACAAGCCTTTTGACATGTATGGGAGAAGACTTTAGCAATACTGGGGGGAACTCAGGGAATTTTATTATGTTTTCATAAGCCAAATAAAGGCTTTGCAAAATGTCCTGATGTACTGTCTTTATGCTCGGTTAACACTAATTGGTTCTAAACGCCAGCGTAGAATTGTCTAGTTAAGCCTTTGTAAATATTCTAGGTCTTGAAAACTAATGCACGAATCAGAAAGACTTTCAAATAGCCCGTTAGCTTAACACCTACAGCAAGCTCCACCAACCTTAAAGTCGTCAGCATCAAGGGTTAACCAGCGGCTGTGTTCTCATAGTTGGTACAAATCGTACGACCCCTGACTCTGTCACCGATTCTTCTTCCAAGCCGTTACTGGAAATGTTGCCACAAAATGTTTAGCTCCTTTGCTGCGAGAACCACCTGTGAGCACTGCATGGGACGCAATCGGTACAGTTATTTGTACAGGAATCACCCATCAGAAAATGTGCTTTTCCTAAATTACACGCAGAAACTCGGGTAAAGGCCTTGAACTGGCATGACTGCATCAATGAAACTTCGTCAGAAATGTAGGCATGTAGCAAAAACATGAAAAATTTCACCACTTTAAATAAGCAGAATGTCATGTAAGAATAGAGACTTTACTGTTTTTCCATTTATATCCCAAAGTTGATGGCATGCTTGAGATGAATTACAGTGGCCCTGCTTCTGTCTGTTAGGAACTAGTGGTTTTAGAATAAAGTATACAATTTTTAAAGATGTTATGGGATGTTCAGTTGTATGTGTTTTTGGCATGCCCACACGCCTACACACACATATATATATATATATATATATATATATATATAAATATATATATATATGTCAAAGAAAAAATTTCATTTGAAAGAAAAAATTAAAATAGGTCAATAAGTTCATAAACATTACTGAACTATAATAAGTTTTCCAGTCTGTAACATAAGAAAGTCCAGATGCAACAAATGGTAATTCTTCCTGGAAATACTTTTCAAGGATCTAAATTTGCACAGCTGTGTGTCAAAACCGACGACTCAAATCCCTGGACGGACTGGGCGAGCGTGAGGTTCGCTCTTAGTCATGTTGGACTTTGTTAGACAGAGATAAAACTAAATATTTTCTACTGCTTATTTAGTCTAAGAGTAAAAATATGTTAATTCTGACACTTGCGCAGTAATCTCAAATTTCTTTTCTTTTGGAACCCAGAATATTTAATATGCTGCTCTTGTAGCTTTGAAAAGATATTCAATTTATTTTTGAGTAAGTCATTATGGACAGTAGGCAGAACAAAAAATGCTTTTGTAGGTGACCAGCCAAAAGAGAAGTCTATGTTGTATCGTGAACCCAACAGGGCAGCTATAGAACCGTTTCTTTTCTTACGACAAAATAAGAATCTCAAACATAAATACAACCTTAAAGCAGTCACCTTTCTACTGGTTGCTGGTAATGTTTAGCATAGCTCTCACTTTAAAGAGGAATATCACAGTGTTTTAATGTTTAACACCACTAGATTGGACTAAAATAGACTAAATTAATTAAGAGGACACGTTCTGCGGAGGGGAAGTGGGGTTAGAGGGGTAAACAAGCAAAACACCTGCTGATACAACATGAACTGAAACTGTGTTGTAACACTGCTGCCTATTGTGCAGCAGCTTTTGTATGTGTTTTATTAAACTGTCAAACACATGAATCATTAGCCTTGATCTGCAGATTGACAGGTTGTCAGCGCCGACAGTCTCTGTCAGCGGGGCGGGGGAGAGGGGCGGCGGCGCCGGTGAGGGAACGCTACACGTTCCCCCGCGGCTTTGTCGTCTTTCGTGCCTCCTGCATCTCCATCTTCCTCCCACCCCCGCATGTCAACCCAGGTGCTAACAAAACCGAGGATTGTGGGTAGTCTCGGAGCATATGGAGCAGGGAGATGACGGGAAAAAATGGAGGGTGGATCAGAGGAGGGGGCCCTCGGAGAGAGAGAGGGAGAAGCTGTCAGGCTGTCTATCCCTGTCACAGCAGCCAGGAGGGTGCGATGGACAAATGGATAACTGCTATTTCAGACTGCCAGGGAGAAAGCTTCGTCAGATTAAAAGCGCCGATTCTGGCATGGGTGCTCTCACACAACAGAGCGCACAAATCGTCACACGTCCACACAGTTTTTTATTTCTCCTTCTTTTGCTCCCATTTGCTCCACAGTAAAATGTGCGTGGTGGGTAAAAAAACAACATTCTGTTTATTCAGTCACTAGATTGCAGTTCATTGTGCACAAAACACCCACAGACACATACAAAGTGAATTCCCTGTATGGACAGAGTTTCAGAGCGATGGCTGCAGGCTTTCTGTGGTGTGTGTCATATTTGAGTATTTCTTAATGATTGATGCAGACTTTATCCTCCTTGTGTTTCTGACGAGTTAAGGTAAAACATAACCATTTCTCTCTGCTTCTTTCTTTTGCTGTGTGTGGTGTTTTTTTAGGCTGTGCCTTCCTCACCTACTGTGCCAGAGAGTCAGCCCTGAAAGCCCAGAACGCATTGCATGAGCAGAAGACCCTGCCAGGAGTAAGTCATACAAACCGAACACAGCCGCAATCTGACACAAACACACACCTTTTTTGAATTTTTTTGTCTTCAAAGCATGCGGTACCTTATATTTATTTCAAATCCAGTTGGAAACTCCATGTTTTTCTGATTGAGGGGTTCACTATGAGGCAAATCTAAGCGAAGCCCATCTTTCCCTCCCATTTCTCACACACATCCCTCCTCTCTCTCTCTCTCTCCCTCTCTCTCTCTCCATTTTGACAGTCACATACACACAAACCCATAGGGAGAAACCACAAAATATCACATCATACGCGTACTATTTATATCTCTTGTGTAAACGGGCATGCGCATGCGTGCATGTGTGTGTGTGTGTGCGCTTGCGCCCGAGTGTGTGGGCCAAACGTCTGAGATAGACAGCGAGGGATGAAAACCGGGTGGGCGGATGGATGTGGGCTCTTTCCACACTTTACGTGCGTGCTCTGAATTCAGTCCGCGGCGCACATTGTGAACGCACACTTGCGTCACGGCGGCGCTGTGGATGTTATTAGTCACATGTACAGTGCAGCTGCGTGCATGCCATGCTCTCTTGAATGTCGAGCTCTTATTCATACATGATATAAAGACCCAGTTCTGGTGCTGAGATGGAGGAGAAGCTCCAGTTCATTCAATAGAAGATTCTGCATATGAGTTTCAGGGATCTTGTGCAATGTGAGCGTTTTCTTTAGTGCATCAATGATTTTGAGGAGGGGGGGATTTCACAGTTGTGTGTGTGTGTGCAAGTTTGTTCTTCTTTTTATTTTTTATTTTTTTTGTTTAATTGCACACGCACACACCTGAATGCCTGCGTGGCTTGGCGTGGCCCGGTGCACGCGCCGGCGAGCGTTGGTAAGTTTTGATGCATTTCTGCCAGGCCCAGCTTGGTTTGCACTGTTCGTTTTTAATGACGCCTCCAGGGAAGCTGACAGTCACCGTGTTGAGCGCGCAGCCTTTGATGTGAGTGATTATGACATCACAGACGTGCAGTCGAGAAGAGCGGAGGAGTGGGAATCCGTGCTCGGAGTTTTTTTTTTCTTCCTTCTTCTTCTTTTACTTCCCAGTGGCATATTATTCCGAGAAAAAGAGGGAGGGAAGGAACAGAGACACATGGAAGGAGAGGAGGAGAGATTAAATATTTGGCCAAAACTAGAATGAGATTTTGTGTTCCTAAAAACTGTGCCAATGTATTGTCTTGCCAGGGTTTGACATAACTATTTGTGGCACAAAAACAAACCTTTAAACATTCCGTCTCAACATATTTCACTGAAACACAGTGGCGTGCAAAAGTATTCACGCCCTGTCAGCATATGTTGTCCTGTTGCGTTCACAAACGTTAATGTTATCTTATCGGGATTTTATGTAATAGAATAAAACAAAGCGTTAGAAAAGGGTAACGCAAAAGAAAAGCCGGTTATCTTACAAATAAAAGCTCATAGAAAATTACAGCTAAAGGTGCAGAACACCACTTCATATACAAACTGACATCTTTGCTAAATCTTTCTCAAATGTTTCGCTCAGAGTGAAGAGCACCTCACTGCCACTTCTTCTTATTGATATTTAGGCCTGGACTTTGACTAGGCCCAAAGTTTGACTAGGGCATTCTAACACGTAAATGAGCTTAAAACTATTCCACTGCCAGGTCTTTTGTGGCTTGTCTGCTATGAAGGAAAGCATTCCCACAGCATGTTGCTTCCACCACTACGTTACACTGCAGTCATGATGTTCGCATGTGACTTGTGGCGGCAGTTTTTCCCCCCACTTTTAATATTTCAACGACACCTTTTGGTCTATTTGCAGGTCTTCATGATGGTATTTGACAGTCCAGGTAATGTCCCTGAACATGCCTTAGTCTTCATGACACTATTTGTTCCCAAATGCTCTCTAAACAAACCTCTGAGGCCTTCTCACAGCAGCCCTATTTCTACTATATATTTGTTTGGCTGCACACTTTTGCACTCTCCTCAGCAACCAAGTGACCTTTAAAAGGCAATTCTGGCCTACATTTCAATTGTATGAAAGTAAAAGGGAGTGAATACAGTTGAACATGTCATTTCCCTTCTCCTCCACTCTTATGCGTGACTTTGCATTGGTCATGCATAACAAAAAAATACCAATAAATTACACTGAGGTTTGAGGCTGTGGGAAAGTGAATGCATCAGCAAAGTCCTGCACTCTGTATAAGAGTTTAACAATTAAATACTATTTAGCAATTCATTAATAGCTTATTAATTGGTAATTAATGACATATTAATTAGTGATCACTAATAGCTTAATTATGGCTTAATTCCTACTAATATCCTCCACTTTCAGCAGGGGATGGTAGTGAAGTTTGAATTAAATGAATGGTGAGTGTGAAGTAAAGAGGAGCGATGCCACAGGACAGACCCAGATGGTAGACAAACCTTGAAACCGAGCGCTCAGGGAGGCAGAACGGTAAACGGCCTTTTGTTGTACTTAAAGGTAAAGCCAGCAAAACAGAATAAATGAGCTCGTTTGAAACCGAGCGACGACTTGGCCCTGGAAGAGGCACCGAGAGCTTCCCCTGGCCCCTCCTCGTGTCCCCAGCCCGTTTCCTCTCTTCTCTATCCACACAGACCAACACAACCCAAAAAAAAAAAAAAACCCTGCAAATGAAATCCCCCATTTTTTTTCTAAAGCCACCTACCTTTTTTTTTTTTTTTTTTTTTTTTTTTACTTCATCTCCTAGTGTGCTTTTTTTGTCCTCAAAGTTCTTCAGCACCCCTTATGTTTTGAAAAGTTTTCCACCAAGCCTTCTTCCTTTTGCTGTCAGGTGAGCTCAGGGAAGAAGGGATTCTGCTTCCTGGTGGAAATGCCTGGTAAGCATGGCTGTAGGCTGCTGATGTAGTCACAGACAAAGTACTGAGGGGTGAGAACATGTGTGGGTGGGGCTCAGCGTCTGTGGTGTCAGGAGATACTTTTGGATAAACAAGTGACAGGCGAAGATACTGACGCCGAGGTGACACCAGTGAGGGATAATTCATGATAAATGACAATTTCTTTGAGCATTTCTAATTCGGTTGTGCCACGCAGTGCCACATGTACCCAGGGAAAGTTTGATGGTGAATTGATGCACTGAAACAAGTGGTAACATTAAAAACATTTAAGAAATATAAAAAAAAAATAAAAATAAGCCAAGACACTGAAGGGGGACTGAAAAACCAAAGTAATCTCCCTGATTTGTTTGCACCTGTTTTGCACCCGCTATTTGGTCTCTTCTTCTTTGGACTTGCAGAGCGTATTACTCTCAACAATGGAAGCAATTTGGACCAACTATTTTAACCACAAGCAGAGCAACGAAAATGTGACATTTAAGATTAGAAAATGACAACAGACCAATAAAAAAAAAAAAAACTTTTTAATACAAAAATGTGGTCAAATTTTTTTTTTGAAAACATACTTTTAATCTGACAAACCAACTTAATTGGAACGAATGTTCTCATTTATTACATATGACAGCATTATGAATCAAGTCTCTTTATAATTTCACTAAATAAATATGAGAAAAAGATGTCATCATTCTAACTATTTTTAGGGAAATCAAGAAAAATCAAATCAAGATTTCAATTACCATTGACTTAAAGACTTATAGACATATAGTGTGGAGTGAAGAGTTAAGCAAAAGCCTAACAAGGCTCTGTAATAAAATTAAAAAATAGAAGCACCCAGTGAAACAATTATAAAGCAACTATTTTCATAAGTTCTTTGAAGCCTGGCCTCTCTACAGTTCTGAAGGGCATCATCTTCTTTGTTATTAAGTAGGCCAATGATTTAGTGATGGCTTCATCTTGACTCGCACCGAGCATGTCTGCACTTCTTTTCTTATTCATTTTCTCTAACAAACTTAATTCTCCGCTCCCTCTCGCCTCTTTGATCTTGCCTAATACAAAACTAGGGAGGAGAAAATGCTGTCAAATTAGGAGCCGCGGTAGCCTAACTTGAACAACACACTTAAGGTTTCTATGAATTCATTTCCATTCAAGAAAAAGCTAACTAAATCCCAGGTTACAGTATGCGACTTTATAGGTCTTCTATTATAGTGTTGCTCATGCTACACGTTTTGTCTGTTTTTCTTTTATAATCCTCCTGGGTTAAAGCTACACTTCGTAGCATTCAGTCACCCTATGCCAGATTTTCCTTTCGACTTTACTTCTCGGCGTGTCTGAACTCTTTCTGAGCCCCTACAGCCAGCTCCTAAAGACATTTCATTCAACGTTTACCCTCCCGCTGACTCCTTATGGATATGGGATTTACCAGATATATCGTCATTGACTCTCTGAGGGCCGCACAGTCTCTCAGGCATCGCTACGTAGCAACTGTAAACTGGAAGTTTGCCACAGTGCTGAGTCATCATGTAAATGAGTTCTACAAATTCATGAAGTGAGTCCGTTTCAACTTAAGCTCGCGATCAACCGTGGGGAGAACTGTGGGTCATGTAGAGTAATAATGGGGGGGTCAAGTTAGAGGTGCAGATACTTTTGCAATGCCTTGCAAAAGTATCTGCACCTCTTGAACATTTTTACAATGAGGTTGCCTAATTATTAAACAGCGTAAGTGTAATTTTTTCCCATCATATCTTCTCGTCCATCCAGCTATTTCAAAGCTGAAATTCCCATCTTTCTGATGGTCGTTTGTGTTACACGCACCAAAACCAGAAGAACATGTCTGCATCCCAAACTCGTCTGAAAAGGGCAAGAAGTTTAACTTCCATCCGCAGAGTTTTCATAATTTGCTATGCAGTCTGCAAACAATGACTGTGAGCTGTGTAATTTATCTTACCACCATTGAAAAAAAACCCCGCCATCTACCAATATGACGGGATAAATTGAGTATTTCTGTTTTGCAGTTCTGGGAGTGGGTGTGTGCAACAGACCTATTCAGTAAAATCCAAAACATCGTATCCTCCCCATGATGCTTGTAATTCTGAACTCCAGTTTCAGACAACAACAAGGAGCATTAAAAAGCTCCTCTATTGATTCTGGCAAAAGTCCCCAGAAGTGGGTGGATGTGGTTTTCGCGTGTGTGTGTGTGTGCGTGTGCGTGTGTGTGTGTGTGTGTGCGGGTCACAGGCCTAGCTATTGCAGGACTAGCTAGTGTGGCGTGTCCACAAACCGCTGAGGACACGTACCCTCCAGCGAATCCTCCTGCACTCAGAGAAGTTGTACCACATGTATAAAAATAAAAAATAGATCTGGCATCTCCTCAGTCGTGCTGTCAAAAATACAGTACGGTAAAGACCACAGAACTGACATGAGCTCCTGCCCTTCGTACAAAGGCGTGCACTCCTGAATACGCAGCACCCTGATCCACTTTAAAATAAAACAAAACACATACAAGCACACACATACAGATACAGCACAAAGCACACCGCTGATACTCCCAACACACTCGCTTTCCAAACCCGTCTCTTGTAACTGCAATTCAACACTCCTCGTAAACACTCCCATTCACCGACATCATACTGTGATACACGCAGAAAGAGAAACAGAGGGGGAAGAAGGTAAGGAGAGAAATATGGCGTTGATTGACTCCCACTGTAATAGTGAGCCAGATGAAAAATATAGAACACGGAGAATCAATGCGTCATTTCAGAGAGCTTTCATACACACATAAACACACGGCGCTTCTAGCCCAGGGGCAGGCGAACCAGGGAAACGACAGGACGGCAAATGAATAGCCGGACGGAAGAAAGTGGAAAGGGTGTTTGAAGGCAGGATGGAGAGAGTGGGTGGATGGAGGGAGTGGGAGGAGAGTTATAGTTGAGGTGCCTCTACACCAACTGATTTGTGTCTGTTTCTTTTTTCAATCCCCCACCCCCTCCACTCAGCTGAGATAATGCCAGGGCAACAAAATCCATGACATTGATTGGCTCCCGCGACCCAGTTTCATGGCAGCTTTTTCTCAATAAGTCGCCCTCATTGGTCAATAACTGCCCGGCTCCCCAGGTAAAGTGGGTGAAGAGGTTTTTGAATGTGCATAGGGGAGATTAGGCCACGCTCGGTTATATTTGGTGTCCCCTAAACATGCACAAGTGCTCCAGATTCATCCTTTCTTGTAGATTATAGATTGGAGGTGCCATGTTCAGGAGGCATAGCCTCACGTCGATGTGACTAATGCCACTGACTGTGCGGCGTCGCCTCCCTCTCCCCAAGCCATCACCTCATCAACTATCCTAATCACCCTTAGCTAAAAGAAACCATTTGCCACATAACGTGCTCCATCTAATGAATACAAAATCACTGTCAGAAAGCTGGAATGAAACACAAGCGAGTTTTAGCTAAAACGACTCCAACTTTAAAGAAATCAATAGGCACATGCATAAAAAAAAAAAAAAAAAAGGGCAGGCAGGTTTTTCTAAACTCGTAGATCAGCGAAGTGACTTATTTCAAGTCGTACACAGCTAATAAAAAGAAAGAGCTGCATTTATTAGCAGTGGTCTGTGTAACAAAAGAATTAACGGTATTCCTGTCCAAACCAGGGCAAAGCCTTGAAGCGAGGCACTTTGTAGGATGAATCTGGCAGGTCATAAGCCTGCAATAAAAATTCAAATGAGTCTCCCTTCACGGACAGCAGCTAGCAAGACTTGGCTTTGGAATCACTTCAGGGGCTAAACACTGTTTGTTGATAATATAATTCATTAATTAAGGCTTTCCTATTATGCCTTATAAAGGGAATGAGAATTGCCTATTATCTACATGCGACCTATTGCTGCAGTTTTGAGCACCTTTGTCTTGGACCTTTTTTTTTTGTGTCAACATTAGGGCAGCAGCTTCCAGTAAAAAGGATATCAGCACACAATTATATGCTGATTTTATGCAGGGCAATAACACAAATCCAGCTTTTTGGCAGAAAGTTTTTTTGTTCTCGCGCAATAACGGCGCCTTTTGGAGGAAGCTAAAACTGAAAAAAGAAAAGAAAAAAAGAACATCACTACACTGGAAAAAGAAATTAGTTGAACCAACTTAACTGAATTGCTTCAATTGGTAACACGTAATTCAATTAAACTTATCCAACTCGATATATTGTGATAATCCGATTCAATTCATCTAGTTCATCCAACTCAGTTTATTAAGTTTTTTTTTTTAATAGAATTCATTAAGTGTGTTTAAAATGACAAAATGACTTAAGTTAGTCCTACTCAAATCATACAGTTTACATCAAATAAAGAAGTGAACTAATAAAAGAGCTCCTAAAATGTTGTTTTTAAACTCAGGCAGCCTTTACTTGACAGTAGTGAGGCAATGAAAGAGGGGGAAGAGGTGCAGATAAAGTCGTCGCGCTGGGAACTTAACTGCCTCAAGTAAAGTCAAAGTAAAAATAACTCCTTTAAGTTAAATATTTGTAACTTTTAAGTTAAACACATGAAAGTAAGTTGCGATTCCTAAAGCAGAAAAATTAAGTGAGATTAATGTAAATAAGTCCATAAAATGATGTACGGCCCAAATACACGTTTTAGAGTGCAGTCTGCACAAACGTCTTTAGGTTGAAGTGGAAAGGTGACTGTGGAGGCTCTGCTAGCAGATTAATGCCTATGGTTTTGGTTTGATTGATTCACTGATTGATTTGTGTAATGAACTCGAGTGCCTCGTCCAAACGAGCCTAAGCTGTCGGTACTATTTAATTCAACTGAACTAAAGTGCTTGTTGGATTGTTGAACTTGTTAAAACTCTTTTGTCAGTGTACTGCCAGCATCAAATCATGGAGCTTAATACACTCCGGTTTTGTACTGTGCAGGACTTCTTATTTCTCTTGAGTAGAATTTCCTGTTTCCTGTTGGAACAACACACAGGTCTGTTATAAAATACTTTGTAGAATCACCTTTCAAAGTAATTACAGCTTCAGAGGTACGTCACACGAGCTGACATTTATGCCAATATTTCATGTACAAAGTTGCACACAAAACACGTCACATCTTTTTTTTTTTTTTCTTTTTTTCCAGAATCATTTGCTGCTTTGTTTATCTATGGTTTATGGAGGCACTGTACATATACGGCAGCAAAAATGTTCTTCACTCTAAAGATCAATTTGGAAAAACAGAAAGGCTTATGCTTTTAACTAATCTCTGAATGCTTGAATTAGTTCGATGTCCACCTAATTTGGGGCAGATACAATAGCTTTGGTTAAAGCCCCATGAGGTTTAAAATGTGAACTGCACTCTAATTGTAACATCATTACAAGCCTACACGCCATCCTTTGTCATATAAAGTCTGAATGCTCCCATTATCATTAGGCTTTAGGCCTGATGTTACAACCTCCCATTGCCAAGTGGAGTTTGAGCAGATTGTACAAATGAGAACTATTCATCTGCCTTGAGGCAACAGTTCACTATAGTCCAATAAGCCAACTAATTTTAGAAGTGGTGCACGCTTCCCCGCCAGGTCAATAGATTGATTATCCATATGTGAAATTACACACCTTTTAAAACTGAGCACAACTGCAGTGCCATGGCGATAACCCAGTTTTAAATGCTAATCTCGTTTAAAAAGGGAGAGAGTGAACATTGGGCAGCAGTGCAACTGCTCCAAAATCAGACGTTAGCTAAAAGAAAAGAAACCTCCCTCTGCAGAAGTGGCCTTGCTGCCAGGCTATTTTCGAGGCCCTACTTTAATACTGGCACCGGCTATTGTCAGACTGAAATCAGCTTGTCCTTTTTCTTGAGTCAGTATTGATCCACGAAACCATTGCCTCACAGTGCACCACTGAGTCTTCATCCACAACAGCCTTCCCTGCTGAGCATTTACAAGTGTTAATGTCACAGCTGGCATTTAGGGCTCTTCAGCGTACCCACTAGAATGGTGGGAGAAAACGGGTTTTAAAGATTCCCTCTTAGAGAGAAACCTCTTTTGTGATGTCCAAATGTCTAAGAGTGGAGAAAACTCAGCCGTCCTCTTCTCGGATGACTCGGGTCGTTCCATAAGCCCAGCTCCGGAGCTCTGCGCTTTCTTCCTGATGTAAAGCCAGCAGCGCCTGTGACTGTCGCTGGGGAGAGGACAGAAGCATAGTTCACAGATTTAAGTATCTCCATAAGCTGGTTGTGATAGTCATTCTGCCATTGTCACAGTTTTACCTCCTGCTGCTGCTGCTGTAGTGAGTAAACTCCATCTGCTTTGAAACACCCTGCCGGTGATGTGTGTATATATATATATATATATATATAAAATTATTTTCTTCTCAGAATATCTTTATGTCACCCTGCTATATCTATTTGTCTTTTCATGTTCTCAAGCCAAGAAGAAATACAGCAGAGTTTGTCTTTTCCACCACAGTAAGTGTAGCAATGTCAGGATTTAAAAAGAAAATAATCAAAAAAATATATCTTGTTCTGATATATTACCAAGCACATCAAATACTAAGGCGCAAAAAAAGAAATCCATCTGGAAACGATAAAATTCTAATATATCAGTCACATTTACAGCTTAATTTATCTATTAGAGTAGCATTTTATGGACGGTGGGAGCACCTTATGGTCCGCGCTCTCTGTACCTTCCCCTCGTGTCAGGCGTTGGTGTGATTTGGGATTGTCTGCTCAGCTCCCCGAGTCTCTTGCTCAGTTGTCAGTGCGGGACAGAGCAGATGCTTTGAAACAGCAGAGAACATTTTCATTCAATGATCTCATTTTTCCCCGAGGCTTTACAGGGCTCTTACAGCTTTTACTGAACAGCATGGAGCCCAGTATACTCCGCATCTTGCTCTATATTCCTTCTTTCTCTTAATCAATGGTCTCCAGTTTTTCAAAGGCGACCTACCGCTGTTATGAAATTAAAGGTTATCGAGGAAACTTGCCTTAAAGGTCTTTTTTTTATAGTATTCAGAGCCTCTTTAAGACATTTTATTTTTGCAATGAACATTACTTATAAGTCCTGTTTAGTAGATGTTAAAGTTACTCTCTGGACTTAACCGAAGTGTTTCAGAGCAGCGATGGGAAGTTCGGCTCTTGTCAGAGAGCCGGCTCTTTCGGCTCCCAAACTGCTCTTACTTTATTATTTATTATTATTATTATTATTATCTTATGTCTGCCTGAGCTTGTGTCCATCGTTTTGAATGATAGTAATTTTTGCTACTGATAGCCGATTCAAAGCAAAGGTCACATCTTACCGGTAATACTTCTGGCATCTATGTTTTTCCTTTATCATAACTAGGGCTGCACAATATCAGGGAAATATTTAATAGCGGAAAGTCGCTGTGATGATTTCGATTATGATGAACTCACGTTTTTTTTAAATGATTACTTATTTACCGCTGCACAATGGCCCCTCCATTCTCATGACCTAATTTATTTTAGCTGCTATAGATACACGTCAGAATCCGTCCAACAGGCGAAACATTGAGTTGAGATCCAGCGAGGGAATGTCTGATTATTGAAATATAGTATCTTGCTCAAATGTTGCGTCAATCAGTCGTTTGCAATTGCAACATTCTTCACAGAGATATTTTGATGGCTGTTGCGATTGGAGAATTGTGCACCTCAAATCACAACCGCGATTGAAACACCATTCAGGAGCTGGGAGCCACACTTCAGCAGAGCTAAATCTGTCATAATAATTTGTATTACAGGAACCAAACCACTCCTATAATTAAGGACCAACTTTTTGCATGTCTTCACTGGAACTTTGATGATTTATCCGTAATGATGAGCGCGTTTGAGGCTGGAAGGCCTCCTCTCCATCACCCTGATCTGTAGCTTCACTGCACAGCTTCTCTATCAGATTAAAGTCACGACTTTATTTGAGCCACTCCAGTCGGGACAAACATGGCAGCAAAATTAAAAAAATAACCTTAAACCTAAATCCGCAAGGGTTATGAAAGCCATTCGGCTTTACTTTACTTTACTTTCGTAATTGTATTTTGATATTTTGTTTTTATCAAGTTATTCAATATGTTCAGCGGACCGCGAAGTGGCACTTGGAAAATCTTATTCCCAACTTCAGATGAAGCAGCTGGCGAGGCGGCGGCCGGCAGATGTGATAATGACATGACGCTCCGGCTCAGACGGGATTGCAGTGCACGACTCAGGCAGCTTTTAATAATTGATGGCAGCCAAGACCCCGGATTGGCCAGTAATTGCATTACAGGTCACTTCTCAATAGCAATTTGCTAAAGTTGTGGTGATTTGTGGCGGGTGGCGATCAATAGACACTGTCCAGAGAGGCAGCACCCCCACGTCCCTTCCTCATGCTGTTTGTCTTTCTGTTTCTCTCAGGGCAACTGGTGGAAATATTTTCTCTCAATGCTTTCTGCGGATTTCTAAGGATTTTCTCATTCCGCCTGATTATACTTGTGTTATTACAATACTCGTCAAAATCTGGATGTAACCAAGGTGAAATCTCACAATCTGGGTATCATTGAGCTGTCACAGTTTTGGGACTCTTTGCAAAATAAGAGAAGCTTCATAAGTTGTTGTTGTTCAAAGATAATCAACTCCTTAAAAAAAAAAAAATCCTACATGCAAGTCAGTAGCAACCACTAAAGTCCCAAACTTATATTTTCAGTCAGACTTCAAGTAGGGTTCATGTGTCCAATGAGTAAATTTAAAATGCTGTGACACATTTTAGGTTTGGATATTGCGAACCGTTTGGTTTGGAGGACTGAGACCAGTTGCTTCTTTAGAAAAACACCAGCTATTCATAATTATTGATGGGTGGTCTAACTATAAGTCTGGCTGAAAAGACAATGCTGGTGGCTGCGGCTAATGAAAATATGCCAAGATTTTACCAAAGTTTCAGGAGAGACTGCAAAACTTGTTTATTTATGCTTCGTTTCTACAGAGGTCTTAATGTTGGTTTGTTGTGCTCTTGATTAGATGAAATATTTTACATTTTTAAATACAGACGATCAAAAACAGCCCAAAGTCATGAAAAACTGTAAGAAAACCCTTTACCTTAGTATTGGAAACTTTAAGGCAGATGCCAACGTTAGTGTCATTGCCAGCTAACAGCCTATCGCCTCTGTGGAAGTACCCAAAACGTGTATATTTTGCACGTCTTCAACACTTTTGAGACCAAATGCTGTTGAGTAGCTCGACAGGAAGCCTCCACAAGCACAACTAGATAATTCCAGAGCTACTTCCTTTCATTTGGACAAGTGTGGGACGAAGCTGCAGCAGATTCACCGACTTCCCTCAAACCTCATCGGGTCTTAATTCAGCAGGGGAGCCAAATGATGCATTTTCTTTTAAAGAGTAAGGATTATGTTAGCAACACTGGCATCAGTAAAATAATCTAATTAAAATTAGTATAATCTCTAATTTAGCAGCTGAGCCATGACAAAATATTGTTCATCTATTTCTTACTGTTATTAAATTCAGGCAGTGAGGGGTTACTGTTTGTATGCTCATATTCAGGCATAATAATGGCTTAGTCTTGAGAAATATTGTGCCGTTTTAATATTGTGAGCTATCATACACCCCTAGGGATAACTCATTATTGTTTAATGGCACTGACCTACTGTTTATGTCTCAGTTTGAGATGACACGCTTTTTCAACTCAGTGTTACCATTTGAGAGACCGGAGCTCTTTTTTTTTTTTTTTTTTTTTTTTTTTTGGCAAAAAAAAAAATAAAAAAGTGTTTTTTTTTGTTTTTGTGTTTTTTTTTTGTTTTTTTTTTTTTTTTTTTTTTTAGTTTTTTATAATTATAATTG